>JANVCC010000043.1:3693145-3721573 GCA_025345505.1 Todiramphus chloris collaris | reverse complement strand
GCGGCGGCGGCGCCGCCCCCGCCCGGACCGGAGCCGGCGGCGGCGGCGGCGGCTGCGGCAGCCGCGGGCCGGGCGTGAGCGAAGCGGAGAGGGGCGGTGCGGGGGCGGGCACCGCCGGGGTTGCGGCATGGATTACCCCGAGCCCGGCTCGCCCCAGGGCTCCTGGGACCTGCCCGGGGAAGCCACCGGCTACTACGAGCGGCCAAGCCGCGGCGAGGAGGAAGCGGCGGCAGCGCAAGAGGAGGAGGAGGCGGCGGCGGCGGCGAGCCACGGAGTGCAGCAGCATCCCCTCGCCCGACCGCTCCGCCGCCCCCAGCAGCGCTCCGCGCCGCTGCTCCGCGCCGCGCTCTCCACCTCCTCTTCCGAAGGGGAACCGGAGGCGGCGGCGGTGGCGGCGGCGGCTGCCCTACCGCGGGAGCCCAGCTTGAGCGACGAGGCCGGCGGCGGCGATTTCGACTCGGCCGAATCCGGCGCCTCGCTGCGTTACTCCACGGGCACCGGCGGCGAGGGCAGCGAGGGTGAGGGAGCGGGGCTGGCGAGCAGCGAGAGCGGCGGCAGCGGCTTCTCGCTGGCGGCGGCAGCGTTGCCGGAGAGGAGGCGGCCGGGCGGCGGCCGGCCCCGCTATGAGGTGGTGCGGGAGTTGGGAGCCGAGGAGGTGCGCTGGTTCTACCGAGAGGACCGGAAAACCTGGAAGCCCTTTATCGGTTACGACTCGCTGCGGATCGAGCTGGCCTACCGCGCCCTCGGACCCGGCGGTTCCGGGGAGCTGCGGGAGGGCGAGGAGGCGGCGGCGGTGGAGCCGGTGTGCGTGCGGAGCGGGCTTTACGAGGTGGATGTGGCCAGCGCGGAGAGCTACCCCGTCTACTGGAACCGTGAGTGCCGCCGTCCCTCCCGCGGGGACTGGAGAACGTTTCTTCCCCTCCCACGGGGACCCGGGGGGGATCCCGGTGTCCTCGCACCGAGACCGCACGGGGACACCTCGGGGGGAGGGGGGGGGGGGGGGGGGCGAGGATGGGCTGCCTCTTGTCTCCTGCTCTCCCCAACAAGGGTCCCTGTACACGCAGAGATCCTGGAGTGGATTTCCTCCCCTTCCCTCCGTAACCTTTCCAGCCCCTCCAGCACACGCAGTTGCAGTCTGAGCACTCCCCACCACACCAACCTGGCCAAGGGGACTGGGCACCCACCTCTTGCTACCCCACATGTACTTGGGGGTAAGGTATACAGGACAAAATATTCTCCAGGCAGAGGGGACCCTGGATGCCCATCTCTCACACACACCTGAGCGAGGAGGTACTGGGAGTTCCCCTTCCAAGTCTCAGATATGGGGGAAAACGGCAGCACTGGACATCAAATCCTCCTGGGTACATCCATAAGGGAAGTAGTGTGGGCATCCCTCAGCATGCACTCGAGAGAAGGGACTTTGGACCTTTCCCAGCACCTTCCCTTTCAACGCACCCAGAGGGTGAGGGGCACTAGGTACCCTTCACACCCCATGCAGGGTCATGGGAAGATGGTCCTGGGAACCTCTGCAATCACTTCCATCTGCAAAGGGCATCTTCCCTCCCACTCACCTGTCTGCATGCACCTAGTGGAAATCTGGACACTCAGACCTGGCACAGAGACATGGCAAAGGGAGGACTGGATATCTTATTTATTGACACCTGCAGAAGAAAGTGTGAGGGAGGGTGGTGGGGAACCTTCTTGATTGTGCATCCATCCTAAACAAAAGATGAGCAAGTTGTCTTCAACGCTCTCCCCCTTCCCTCAATACACACCCTTCTTTCAGGAGGAGCAGGGTTGAAACAACAGTTGCTTGTCCACTGCCTCCCCACCACATGCATGCTTCTGATTCCTCCTCTGTATGGAGGAGCTATGGATGAGAGGGCTGATACCTGTCTGCTCCCTGCTACCCTTCTCCTTTTGCGCTAGGAAGGTGGTGATACTGTGCTTCATCTTCCATTCCCCATCACCTGTCTGCTGGAAGGGGATATGAAATGGGACTTCTCCTCCTTTCTATTGGAGGGGGTGCAACAGGCATCTCAGATACTTGCACAGTCCTTCCTTCTTACCCTTCCAATAGAGGGGAATTTGCTTCACCCCTTCAACTTCAAAATGAAGTTGTGATGCACCCCCTCTCCCACCCTTCCCCTGACATTCATGTGCCCTTTGCTGGAGGAGAGGGGACCTTGGGGAACAGAGATGAAGGAGCAGATGCTTCAGCTCTTCTGCTGAGAGGAGTGTCACCCAGGATCTTGCTGGAGAAGTGACCATCTGTTCTCCTGGAGCAGACAAACCATGCCACTTGCTCACCCTCCATCCACGAGGACTTGCTTTCTAACTGCATTCTTTCAAGGGCAAGGGAGATGTTATGGAGTAGAGTGAGAGCAGCCCAGCAACAGACACTGTCCTGGCGTGGACTTGGGAGAGGCACAAGCACGTTTCTCGTGTCTCCTCTGCATATTTTTGCGACTCGGTGGGTAGTTGCAGAGGAAGAGCAGAACTGGTTTAGATAGGAAAACCAGGGCTTTTGGAGGCTGTGGAACTGGGCGGGCTTATCAGGTGCAGAAAGGGCCCAGGCTGGTACTTGGGTGAGGAAGCCAGAGTGTGCAGTACCTGTGAGGTGAGTGCATGCAGTTGTTTGCTAGCGTGATCCCCACGATGGACCAGCCACTGAGTGGTTTCCCCTCTTCTTTATCAGCACTTTCACAAGAGGGAGATCCATAAATTGCAGTACCAGGTGGTGCAATTCACTTGGGGTGTGACAATTTGTCTTTCAAATCATTGCCCCAGCAGGCAGACACTGAGGTCAGGGAGCAAGCAGAGGTCTTGGTCCGTAAGCCTTTTGGCTTAGAGGCATGTGGGCACAGCTCCTTGAGCAGAAAGTGGAGGTACTTCTCCCTGTAGCCACCCTCAAGCCCCCGCTGTTGGTACTTGATGCATACATGGTTACTGGAAAGAGATGAGGGAGGTCATCTGAGGGATGAGGAAACTACTGCTGTAGGGAGAGAGGAGAGTGAGCGAGCAGAGCTGTCAGGTGAGGCAGTGGGTAATGGGAGCAGGAGGCTGCACTCGTCAGCAGCTTAAGGGTTTAATTTCTTGACCCTGTGCCTTGTCCATTTTGGAAGCTGATTCAGTCTCATTAAGCCTGAGGAGCAGATGTTTCAAATGACAACATACGCTCTGCAGAGACGATTTCTGATGCTTGGAAGGAGAGAGTCCCAGGGAGGTTAGCACCAGAAGTGGTACTAGGCAAGGGAGAAATAAACTCACGGTCCTGAAAAGACGAACAACGGGGATGTTTTTTAGTCCTCAGAAAGCTGATTAAGGAGAGTGTTCAAGTCTTTTCTTAGTAGCAAGTCCACTCCTTTGCATGACTAAGATAAACTTTTGGTGTTTCAAGGGGCTGTTGGTATCTTCTGGTCTAACTCCTGCTTCACTTTCACATTTCCTTGCTTCTATTCACTGTGTACCTGAGCGCTCTTGCCTTTCTCCCGTTCTTTCCTCCCAACTGCTGTGTCCAGACCTGAGAAAACAGCAAGGTCAGATCCCAAGCATTCAGTCTCACCTGTGCTTTTGAAGGCCTTGGTGGGCCTGTTATTCCCAAATCATTCCCATCCGAAAGAGCAGATCCAAAGGGTGGCTGCTGCATTATTTCACTGCAGCGTACAAGGGAGCTGGTGGCAGCAAACTAAACCTCACTCTAGTGAAGCCCATGAGCAAGGGTGGAGAGTGTTGCTCTCTGATTGCGTGGTCATGAAGTGTAATGAGTACAACTGACTTAAAATATGCTGAGGTGCACGTTAAAGAGTACAGAAACTGCTCTCTGCTTCTGCTGATTCACATTTTCAGTTCAGAGCAAAGGTCAAAAGCTTTTATCCGTGTTGTTCTTGCCCATTTTGTTGTTGTTCTTCACGTATGAGCTGTATTTCAGAGAAGGCTGCTGCCTCACAGCTACAATACTGCACAGCGCTGACAGCTCTCCAGCTATTGTGGCATCTTAATGACAGGGTAATGTTGATTATAGCTTGGCATGTGCTGAAATATTTTTTTCACTCCGCAGCTTCAGACATCTTAAGCTCATCACAGGATTCGTTGGTAACACATGAAATATCAGACTGAGTTACAATTTGAGCAGATTAATTACTGAGAATTTTATTCTTACCTTGTGACCTCCGGGATTTATTTAATTAGTCTTGCAGAACTAGCAAAGGTGGCACAAGAGGATGAAAATTATCAGTATAGGCTTCCTGATAAGCGAGTAACTTGGAGATTGGCTGCTGCTTGTCTTCTATGGACATAATGATGAGTGATATTTTATACAAGGGTCATGTTTTTGAATCTTCTTAAATTATCCAGCCCTTTTCTGCCCTCCCTAGTTGAAGAGGGCTGTTTCACAACCATTTTTTCCATAGATGTACTTGATGTAAGTGCTCAAAGCCCTCGCTGAGTCTGTTTAATCTGCAGCCTGTGGACTTCTGGGTGACCCTCTCCTGTTCCTTAGCTGTGAGTTTGCCCCATGTGACTGTTGCCCTCTCTAGTATTCGCTTTTCCATTGCTTTCTGATGGTTACACTGTCAAGTTGCCTGTATTGAGTTCTTGCAGGCAACACTTTCACTCCCCAGGTAGTCATCATCATCCCAGCATGTTCATCCACTTTCAGTTCTGACGGTGTGTTGGTGACACTCACCACCTCATCTGATGTCTGTCTCAAAGGAGGACTTTTGTAAGCTCTGGTGGTATGTGGAGAGAAGCAGCATCAAAAAATGTGTATTTCTACAGCCATTTGGGGAGTCTGTGGAGCATTGTCTTTTAGGGAAGGATAAAATACTCAACTCCTATGCACAGGTTTGAGAAAGGTTAGTTGTGTTTTGGTTTTTTTTTGTTGTTGGGGTGGAAAAAATCCTTAAGATCATCGAGTCCAACCATAGTTGCAGAAGTCTATTAAGTAAAATACCTCTTGTATTTGAAAGGAAAATGTGCTCACTGGGATGAGCTCTGAGTGAAGATGTAAGATCTGCTGTACTGATACAACAGATACTTTACCGACCTTAGCCTGGAAATACCTGTGAATACTGAGCAGATGTCTGGGTCTTAAATTGAAAAACCCTCATTTCAAATCCTTTTTTGAAAATGGAATTGGTCAGCTTTTAAAAACTATTTCAGCTGCCTTTAATCTTGGATAGAAAGAATCATCATTTTCTGGAGGCTTTCAAGACATGTCTGGGTGCATTTCTGAGTGATCTGTCCTAGTTTTGGGCCTGTTCTGGCAGGGGGTTTGGTCTTGATGATCTTCAGAGGTCCCTTCCAACCCCTACCATTCTGTGATTCTGTGATCCAAGACCCTGTATTTTCTTTTGTAAGCTCTCTGTGAGCTGCTGTGTAAGCTGGAAGAAGAGGCCTTTGTTTGCACCTTGTGAAAAGGTTTTTTCTATTTTTTTTTCTTTTTTTTTTTTTTTTCAATTTTAAAAAATTTACTTATTTTTAGGAGCTTTTGCAGAATGAGGTGTGAATGCCAGGGCAGCATTATCTGCCCTCTGAATTTAGAATCAGCCAAGATCAGTCTTGGAGTATAGTCATTGATGTTTGGCACCAGATGATTACAAAACGCTGGGTTTTGGATGTTTTTTATATCATGTGCTTGTTTTGATGTTGGAGGTAGATGTTGACAGTAAGATAGGAAGATTTCTTTTTTGTACCTCAGCCACTGGTGGTTATTTATGCTTCACTGCCAGTGTGAAAATCAACATTTCAGAGCTGTGAGGTGCTTCTCTGCTGGCTGCTTCGTGTAGGAGCAGTTGGGTGCTTGTGCCATCCCTACAGTTGACACTTTATAGAGTGGTGACCCTAAACCCATCCTGAGCCCCCCACTAGACCTCTTGCCTGGTGGCTTTACTCAATGCCTGGTATTTCTTCTTTGGCTGTTTAGTTTATGGCTTTTGGTTCATATGCTGAAGCAGAAATGGTAAACCAGATTCACGAGGCAAGGTGAAAATTAAGGATTTAGACTCAAGAATTTATCAGTGAGCTTGTGGCTTGCAATTGTTTTAGTCTGGTCTTAGCAGCAGAACACATTTTTATTTGCTTCACGGCACGCTTAGAACGTTGCTTTTGGTGTATTGGGCAGTCTTTGAAAGTGGTTGATACAATTTCCTTTGTGTAAAGGACCTTTTGATCAAAGGCTGAATTCATCAATACTATTTTCTCGCTTTTCTCTCCAGGTATGTTGTTATTTTGCAAATAAAATACATGCTAATTTACAAAGTAAAGCATTTTGCTACTCAAAATCTTTCCTGGCTTTTACTTTTTTTGCTTCCAAAAGTATCTTGTAGCTTTAGTTTTGGCCAGCTTCTTCCTGACCCAGAAGGCCAAACACACAGAGATGAAACCATTTTATATTTGCAGTGTTCTGTGTATTAAGTCACAAATTAGATTTGTTTGTATGTATGTTCTGTTTCTAGTCTCTGGTATTTTTCCTTCTTTCAGCATAGAAAACTTGGGATATTTAGGATGCTTTCATTGGAACTGGTGGGAAATGTCAGCACTTTGCTTAGATGTGTCTTTGAGGGCAAGTTTCTTCTGTCTTTTTATTTTTTGGTGATTTGCAAGCATTATTTAAGCAAAATGAATCTGTTGTTTGGCTCCTGTAAATGATGCCAGAACCACTCTCTGATGGATGGTGTCAGCTGCAGCAGAGTACTTAAGGATGGAGACTCAGCTTAGAAAATGAGTTGTGTTTGCCCGGTGATGTGGTCCAGGCACTTTTCCTTGCTGGATGTGGTAGACAAGAAAGAA
Organism: Todiramphus chloris collaris; assembly: GCA_025345505.1. Lineage (NCBI taxonomy): Eukaryota > Metazoa > Chordata > Aves > Coraciiformes > Alcedinidae > Todiramphus > Todiramphus chloris. Next base: position 3,714,781 of record JANVCC010000043.1, on the reverse strand, counting down.
GGCAGAGGTGCAGGGAATACTTGGATTACAAGTTGTAGGTGACAGCCAGAGGAGTGTTACCTACTGAGGAAGCAGAAGGTGTTTGTAGGATGAGAAGGATCAGAAGTTCTATTCTGATTTAGTTCAGGCTCAGATATCGATTTGACTGTGGGGATATCAAAGAAATAGGATGGGATTTAATTTGGAGGTGACAGGGCTAGATAAAGGGTGGATGACAAGTGGATTTCTGCACGTATGTGTGAGGAGGAGATGCTGTCAAGGGAAAAAAATTATACTGAAAGCAGAGAGAGAACTTGTGCAGAACTTTATGTTTTGCCCTGAGGAGAGTACAAGAAGAACCTGGAAGAGCTGACACCATTTAAGCTCATAAGCAGAAGGACTAGATGGGAGAAAAATTTGCAAAAGAGCAAGAAATTAAAATAGAAGCACGAGCAGTTCTGTCAGTGGTATCTGTAAGGTTGAGAAAAATGTAGTGGTTTTGAATGGTGGCCAGAGGAAAGGTCACTAGTGTGGTATGATCTGAGTGGGTTGCAAGTAGTTGAAGCCACACTAGAGTGTGAACTAGAGGAGAAGCTCCGGAGATGCTGAGTGTTGTAAATAGCATGGTTAGTGAGTGCTGGGATGGAGAGAGTATAAGGTGCAAGTGGGGTCCCAGGCAGTGATATTTAAGGTAAAAGAAACTAAAATCATGCTGGTTTTTGGTGGGTGAAACCTATAGAGTAAAAAAAAACCAAAAAGAAGGTAAATGTGACATCTGGGGATGACAGTGTAGGGGAGTCTGGATTTGGGGTGGAATAGACAGAAAAAGTAAATGAGGTTAGGAGGAGAGGGCAGAAAACAAAAAAAATTCCTGGCGAGGAGAAAGAGGGAAGGAGTTGAGAGCAAAGGTCAGTGTGCCCTTGAATATCTTAACCTTGTTCATTAGTGGTCTGAGGTACACACGGGAAAAATCTGGCCGTATGGGAACCTACTTGCTCAAACTGTACGTACAGGATCCTTGCTGCTCGGGGGTGCTGAGGACTCGCTAACAAAGACCGATTGAGGAGCTCCTGCCAGGAAAGCGCTTGCACTTTGAGCTGAGGGTGTGATTGTGCACAAGTCCCGTGATTTTTTCAATGGGATCTGGGCCCGTGCTTACATTTGAGGAGGTGCTCACGTGTTTGTCATGTGGCACAATCGGTCTTTTGTGGGGCGGTTTGGCTTTCACCTACTGCGACTTCCAAAAAAAAAAAAAGTGAGTTTCCCTGGGTGAGAAAAGAGCTGATAAGGGACTGGCTCCTGCAGCAAATGCTGCTGGTGGAAGTGCTTCCCTTCGGAGTACTAGTGTTGGAATTTGATAAGCTATTTTAATCCATAAGAATTCAATAAAAATAAAGCTTTAAACTTAAAACTGTAGCCCAGTTTCATGTTGCAACAGTCCAGGGGGTTCTAATGAGTGTTTCTTGCTCACTCCAGCTGCAGTGCTGGGGCAGCTCGGGAGTGCTCAGCACAGCAGAGACAGGGACCTGGTGGAGCGGGGCCAGAGGAGCCCCAGCAATGCTGGGAGGGCTGGAACCCCTCTGCTGGGAGCCAGGCTAGGAGAGCTGGGGGGGTGCAGCCTGCAGAGGAGAAGGTTCCATCTGGGGAGACCTTCTGGGGGCCTTGCAGGACTTCAGGGGACCCATCAGAAAGATGGGGACAATCATTTTAGCAGGGCCTGTTGTGACAGGACAAGGGGTGTTTTAAACTGAAAGAGGTTAAATTTATATTAGATGTAAGGAAGAAGGTCTTCACTGTGAGGGTGGTGAGGCACTGGAACAGGTTGCCCAGAGAAGCTGTGGATGACCCATCCCTGAAAGCGTAGAAGGCCACTTGGAGCAACCTGCTCTCGTGGGAGGTGTCCCTGCCCATGGCAGGGGGGTTGGAACAAGATGACCTTTAAGGTCCCTTCCAACTCAAACCATTCTACAATTCTATGATCGGGGACGTGGCTAGTAAGGTGAGCTTTAGGAATTTCACTTGAACCATTGGGCTTAAGTCAGTGCAAAGAATAATTGTAGAGATATTAATTAAACTACCACCTTAAACCAGAAAAATACTTACTGGAAAACATAATATGTGCTATATTTTGGGGTGATAGATAGCAATTGGGATGAGAGTTGACTTTGAGGGCACTCATATCTTTCTGAGGGGTTCCTTTTGTGTTTGACATTTGAACTAGACTTTCCTTATTGTTTTGGATGGCTCAGTTCTTAATGTAAACCGTTAAAAATTGTTCAGGGGAGAAGAGCTACAAGCTGTTGCTTGAATCCTTCAGGCAGCCTCGGTGAAAAAGATGCAGTTTCACATTTGCAATGGAGCACAGCACATGTTTCTCCTTTGCTGCATCAAACATTGGAGCAAACACGGAGGCTGGAATGCGTGATCAGAGTCTGGAAAGAAAATCCAATCTATGCCAATCAAATTTCTCATAATAACGTGCTTGGTCTCGGTGAAACTCAAAAGTAACTTCCACCTGTAATTTTGAAATGGCCTCAATAAATCAATTGAGAATTAGTTGATGGACCAGCAAAATAATATCCTTTAGTGCTCAGTCAGTGAAATCTTTTTTTTTATCCCAGACACTGAATAATAAATATGTGTGACTCTGTAACTTCATGTAGCTCTGCTAAGTTTTCAGAGGCCAGGATTTCACCCTTGAACTCCTGGTCAGGTTACGTTGTTACATTTGAAAGAGCAGAGCAGATTGTCTGTTAGTGGTTACACAAAGGAAGGTCACCGGGGCTGTCATTAAATGAGTGGCTCCATTTATTTAGATGTCAGGAAACTGCTCTGTTCTGAAATAATACGTTAGGGAATAGCTAGAAAGCTGTAGAACATTAAGCTATTTAAAAAAACAACTCCAAAACCAGAACAAAACACCCCACCCCCCAAAAAAAACTCCACCAAAACCACAAAACAAACAAAAAACCCCCACAAAACAAGCAAACATTAAAAAAAAACCAAAACAAACAAAAGAGTAATACCCAACCATATTTTTAAAATGGTTTGCATTAGAGAAGAGTCTTCCAGGCTGTGCAGGAGTTAATATACCCAAAATAGAATTTGATACGGTAGGAATGGATAGCAAATCTGAAGTTTCCAATAGTACTGTTGGTGTTATTCTGGAATATGTTTATCTCGGTGGCTGATGTCAACATTCAGGTTAGATTCAGAGAAATGTGTTGGTTGGAACAGACCTTAAAGATCATCCAGTCCAACCATTAACCCAGCGTTGCCAGGGCACCACTGACCCATGGCCCTCAGCACCACAGCTTGGAAACCCCTCCAGGGATCACGGGGACTCCACCCCTGCCCTGGGCAGCCTGGGACAGCCCTGGACAACTCTCAAGGGGAAGAAATTGTTCCTTATGTCCAACCTCATTCTTGCATGTTCCAGAAATTGTAATACATGCAAGGAGTGCTCTGCTCCAAGATGTGTGATGTTCAATGCTTCTAGCAGGCCTTTGTGGAAGGAAAAAAGAAGGGGGGGGGGGGGGAACTTTTTTGCCCCGGGTTTTTTTTTTTTTCTATTGTAATTGTGAGGGCACTTGTCTTCCATACTTAAATACCTTTAACTTGAGAAGTCCTATCTGGTGGCCTCACAGTTACCTTCATCTGGTACAGATGATATCCTCACGCACTGTAAATTGCTTGCAATAAGGAATTCAAATCTAAGGAACAGAATTTACTACACTGAAAAGTAGGAATCTAAAATAATTATGCTGAAAAGCACCTTGAGCTGACTGCGTTTTATGAGTTTGTGTTTCTTGTCCAACCTCTTGGGCTTGGAAAGCTGGGAAGTTGGGATTGTCAGTGTCAGCAACACACCACCTTTAATTGAAGTTTCACAGGCTTTGAATGTTATATTAACCTTTTCTAGCTCATTTGTGGGTAAATCATTTTAGCTGTGTTGAGACTGATGAGCAAATGCTGCCAGAGGTGCCTTAACTTTGCCACCTGCATGGGATCTCAGTTTTAAAGCAACGAAACAGAATTTTACTGGATCTCACTCTATTCTAATCCTAGGGTCCGTATTTTTCAGGTTGCATGCTTGGTGGTATCGGTATTTCCCAAACAGATCTCCTTTTGGCTGCTGCTTTAAGCCGTGTTTGTCAATTTTGAGTTGTTACCTCTGTCTCATCTTAGTTTTGCAACAGTTTCCTGGTTCAGAATCAAGTGAGGTGAGAGGGTTTTGTGAACCACAGGTGTTTAAATTTTAGGAACATGCTGTTTCAACCAGCATGGTGGCAGGAAACCAGTGATAGCACTGATGCAGAAGTACAGGAAGAAAAATGAAGGCAAATTCTGCACAGTTATTACTTTTCATGCTGTCTTCTGATGGTTCCTGCAGCTTTTTCATGCAATTTATATTGGATGTGACCACACAGTTTGAAGATCTTCCCAAAAAGAAAAAAAGAGTAGCCAGGTCATGAATATATAAATCATCACCCATTAGTTCTATGTGTTGTGTATGCTTTTTATTTTAACACAATTTTTCTCCTTTGGAAGATTTAGGTGATTATCATAATGCAAATCGCTCATTATTGTCTCTTCACATCATTAATTACAGCACTTGTATTCTTTTATTCTTTAGGATTTCAGGGTGGGGAAAAAAAGAGTTCTCTGTGTAAAAATAAATCCTTTGTTGCAGTCTAGATCACTTAAACTATTTTCCTTCAAAAGTGGTAAAATATGGATGACGAATTAAAATAAAGTGCCTTTCACCAGCTCGTAATCCCTGCCATTCAAATTTATTTAGAAATTGTTGTATAAATAAACCATGAAAGTGTATAACTGGCCAAATATATTGGTATTTTCAGTTTGAAGCACTGCCAACTGCAGATTATATGGTGTAAGACTTAAGGGAGTAAAAAAATCATGCAAGTCCTTTCCTAGGAATCAAGATTATAGGGACAAAGATAAATAACACTTCATATTATAGATCTGGAATTCTGTACTGGAGAAAATAAAAATAAATTTAAATTACAACATGATTTAAATATCCATGTATTTCATTACAACATGATTTAAATATCCATGTATTTCATTACAACGTGATTTAAATATCCCTGTATTTCGTTCTCCCATAAACCAAAAATGACTGAAAGAATGTAGTTTAAGCTTTCTAAAATCATCTGAATATTCAAGACATGAATGAATTTGTTGAAGGTGGGTAGGAGTGAGGGGATGGCAATGGATGTCCCCTTCCTGGAAGTGTTCAAGGCCAGGTTGGATGGGTCTGTGAGCAACCTGCTCTAGTGGGAGGTGTCCCTGCCCATGGCAGGGGGGTTGGAATAAGATGATCTTTAAGGTCCCTTCTAACCCACACCTTTCTTGGTATCACAAATGTGATTGTTCAGTTTTCTTAAAACCAAACTGTGCTTCTGATGGAAGGAAACATCATTTACTTGCTTCCTTTACCAGGTGGTTTTCTCTTGAGGTTTTCCAGTAGCACAGTGAGCAAACCTGCTGCCCAGCTTGTGATGTGAGACAAGCTTGTAGCTCAGCATGTATAGCAGTGCAGTGATTTAAAGGGGGGGGGGGGGGGGGGAAGCAGCTTCTGGCTCCCCCTAAAATTTATCCCACCAAGCTTTGGGAAACAGAATTACCTGGCTCAGGTTTTAAAGCCTCAGCCTGCAAACAAAGCTCCATAATAATCTGTCTTTGGATCTGAAAGTGATTTATATTTCCATATAAATACCCTATCCAGACCCAGATGGATTAGTTTATTCCCAAAAGAAAGTGTCCTATAAAGATTTGACAATAATTTTTTTCTTCTTTCAGACATGCCATTTTTTTCTGTCTGAGCCTTTCTGGAAAATCACTGCCCATCTTATATTTGAGAGCTGTTGTTGAATGCTACAGTCTACTCTTGTAAAGAACCGCTATGGGAAAGTTTCTCTTGGTCAAGAAAAGTCTGAAAATGTTTATTTGAATGCTTTATGTTTAAAATTTTAGAAATCTGTAGGTGGAAATTCCCATGCGAAAAACTTCAAGCCTTTCAAAAGTGAAAAAGAGGTGTCTTGTACTAATTCAATTTGAAGTACAAAATAGTATACATATGATTATTATTTTTTTTTAATATCTTTTTATGGATTCGATGAATGGAGCCTTGTCACAATGCTTAGTCAAGAAATAAGGGATTGCTTACAGATTTTCCCAGGAAGGATTAACATCTGACGTAGTCACGTCCTTGCTTCACCCACAATGGGATCCTTTATCGACCCTCACATATTGTGTGCATTTCATTTTTCCCTTCAGACAGTGCTTTGTTTGTAAGGGCAGCCTGACCAGGCCTGTGTGTATTGGCTCTACTGAAAAATGTGGGTGTCTGTCAGGTATGAAATGTAGGGGAATACAGCAAAGGTCCGGACAAGTACATGATTAGAAGACAACTAACGTGGCTCTGGTTATCTTTCATTGCATGAAAACTAAACACTCGTGTGTCACGCTTCACTGATGGGAGGTAAACTCCCAAGTTAGTTTAAATGTTCGTGGACAATCAGATTTTCTGTGTCATTTGTAGTGACTTTTAACTCGCACTGTGAAGGTGTTGAGGCAGCTGGTGCAGGCTGCCAGAGGGGTTGTGGATGACCCATCACTGGAAGGGTTTAAGGCCAGGTTGACTGGGGCTCTGAGCAACCTGATGTAGTTGAAGATGTTGGAACTAGATGATCTTTAAGGTCCCTTCCAACCCAAACCATCCTATTATTCTGCAGTTTAAAGCCACTCAGACCTTTTGTTCTTCTGATAGGTTATGGATTCATTTTTATGAAATAACCATGTCCTTTGAACCTCCCAGTCCCTTTATTCATCTGATGAATCATCAACATCCAAAACATCAGACATTCAGCATATAGCAATTGGCTTCCATCTGGGATAACTCTTTTAGCAGTGCAAACAGAAGCTGAATGGCAGAACTGGGTCTTGCGCTACTTCTGTCTGCGTTTTGGTCTGGCCAACAAAACCTGAGTCATCTGTGTTATATATAGACAGAGATGAGGATGCAGGGAGATCAAAGAGTTTGAATGGGGCTTTGGGAGGGATGAGGGAACCAGCACGTTCGATGCCTGACAAAGAAAACTGGCATCTGGGGGAAGCTGGGATGGGAGAAGCTAGCAGTACTGGGAGCCTTAGTTTTGGGAATTCACTCTGTGCCACGTGGGCACAGAGGGGTTGTTTTATGGGGTTGCCTGCAGGATTCCCAGTCATGAGAACCCTTGGATAACTGGGAGAGCACATGTTGCAGCACCACGTGAGGGAAGTTCAGTGGTAATGTGGGCTCCTTGCTCCAGATCATCCGCCTCCAGTGTTCACTTCCCTCGCTGCCACAAGCTTTTCCTGCTGTTGACCTTTCCTTGCTGATTGCTACAGGACCAATTTGAAGATGTCATCACTTGCAAGCGTGCCCTCCTTCTGTTACAAAGGCGGGGTGTTAAGAGCCTGTCATCATTTCTAGTACTGTGGAAACAGTGTTTTCCGGTAAATATGTTATGGGGACGGTTTCAAAATTGACTTTGGAATGTTTTGAGTGTTACTTGTCCTGGAGGGAGATTATTGCAAGGAGATATTCCTTTTGCTTTCATAGCTTGTATGTGTAGTAGTCTGAGGGATGAAGAAGTCAGAACACTTTAGAGGTTCCAAAGAAATTGTGGAGATGTTTGCAATTCTCTATTACATTCTCACCTGCAAACAGGTAATATGAAAAATTCTTCTGGTGTATATTACGGGCACGAAGAGCTCTAGTAGCATATCTGTAGTGGAGGGTAGTGCAAAGACTTGTGAACTAACATTGAGTTTAGTGGGGCATGCCCAGTCCCAGACTGGAGATGCTCTTGTGACCTGAGCTAACAGAGCGGTGTGGCCGGGCTGAAAACCACTGCCCTTGACTGGGTCACCTAGCCCAGCTGCCTTTATACTGGTCTGGTGGTAGATCAGATAGACCCCTTCCTTTGCTCAGTAACTCTGAAATCTCCATGCCCAGTATTATTTCTTTGTTTTTTTTCTGTTTGGCTTTTTAACCTAATTTTAATTTTCTGTTTCTTTGCATCTATTGTTTCTTTTCCAAGCTGCCTTTTTTCATACCTTCCAGGCAGGAACAGATCTTTGTGTAGTATAGCCTAATTTTTTTCCCCATGTCCTTTTTATTTTCAAACCCCTTCTTTTGCATTTGAGTTCTTAGCTGCTTTGGAGAGCTAATCTTCTGTGGTCAGTCTGCGCACACGAGACGTTTGCATTTGTCTGAGTCTTTACGTATGCAGGATACAGCAGCACCCATTAGCGTGTACTGGAGATAAGTGGTCCAATTGCTCTGGGGTCACCAAAGGACCTATATCTGTGCTGGTCCCGTGAGGCTGGAGATTGAAGTCTTGCAGGTTTGTGGAGCACAGGCATACACAGGATTTCTCCTTGATTTTCCAGATACAGGAGAAGGAATTCTGAGCTGAGCTACAATGGATATTACTATCTCAGCTCGCTTGCAGGGATGGGTAGAAGAGGGGAATTCTTGCTCTCTACAGTCACAGTAGTTAGCATGGGCATCAAGCACAGTTTGATGAAGAATCAGCACCAGGACACGGTTTTCATAGAGGCTTCTCTTTCATCACGTGGATAGCAGATGCTGGGCACCCATCTTCCTCATTTGGAGTGCTGAAACTGAAACTAGAACGACAGTGATCGAACACAGCCCTTCTTGAAAGACTGACTTTAATAAAAAAAAACCCCAACCCTTTCATCTTTAAAATCATCCTTTATGCTCCTTGATGCATAATTTGGGTTATTTTCAGTGCAGTTCCCAAAGGAAACAAGGCTCTGTGCAGTCAGGGTAAGCGTGAGTGGGTTTGTACCTCCTCCTTGTTCTGCATCCCCTTGATAACTTTGAAACCAACGGTTGTTATCACTCCAATTTTGTACAGGAGCATGAATCTCACAGAGTTCCTAATTTCTGGAAAATTCAAGGCAACTGGTTGGTCCATTAAAGCTGGACTGTTGTTTGAGCTTAACTCTTAATAAATTTTACAGAATCTGTGCCTTTCCAATGCATTTTTTCTGACGCACATCCTCATAGACACGCTGAAAACTTGGCCTCATTAGCTCAGATGTTTGCACGTCAAAACTACTTTCACTACTCATTTCAGCCCCATGGGAGAACGTGGTGGTGGTGGTGGTGGTGGTGTTACTTGACGCATTTGTGGTTCCCTTGTGAGGGTCCCAGCAGCAGGAGTGTAACTTTCTCATCAAAACCCCAAACAGAATTCCCTTTCCCTCTTATTTGTTGTGAGTTTGTGATTTGTTTCATAAAATAAATAAATATTTTGGGGGGGTTGTGGGGTTTTTTTGTTTGTTTTTAGAAACGGAAAAGATCCCTGTAATGCGTGGACAGTGGTTTATTGATGGTACCTGGCAACCTCTGGAAGAGGAGGAAAGTAACTTAATAGAGCAGGAGCATCTCAACCGCTTCAAAGGCCAGCAGCTGCAAGAGAGCTTTGATATGGAAGTATCAAAACCTGTTGATGGGAAGGAGGGTAAGATCGTTTAGATCACTATTTTTACACTGTGTTCTCTGGAGAGTTGGGGTCTGGTTTCCTTAAGTAAGAATGTGATCTGTAATGCTTTTCCACCCCGCAGTGGGGAACAGGCATCAGTTTGCTCTCCCATTTTTCAGTGCATCTTCGTGTTGTAGCATTTCCTGCCTGCAGCATTTGATGAACACTGGACAGTTATATTCATGGATAAACTTCTCGTTCCCTTTTTGCTTCACATCTCTTTTAACGGCGTTTGAAATCTCGTTTCAAACTGAAATCTCTCGATGGGATGAGAAGAGTCAGTGTCCAAATGCAAACTGGCTATTAGTTCTCTGGCCAGCATTCCTAATTCTGCCCTAAAGGGAGTGTCAGTTTTACAGATCACATTTCATTTTCCATTCTTGTTCGGTCTGTGAATTTATTAATTTTCAGCTGTAGTAAATCTTGGGCATTCATTTGGTTATGGAAGTCCTTAGATTTTAATGACCAGGCTGAGGACATTCAGTTAGTGTTCCTGGGAACCTCAGTCAAATGCATTTAACATTTTTAAGAACAGCCTTCTGAAGTTATTCATCTGTTATTTAACATACACAGAATTGAATTGGTTGCTTAGGATAAGTATAGCCCAGCAAGAGTCCAGTATTTTTGGCTTCCACGCTTCACTTGTTTGGTCTTTGTCACTTGGTGAACAACCTACAAACCAAGGGCTGCAAGTACAGAAGGCTCTCAATATATTTTAGCAGGGGGTTTGGTTGTGTTGTTCTGTATAAAGCAACGTTATTTTTAAACACTAAACTCCAGCTCTGCTCAAAGCAGTTAGAGTATAGGAGTGGCTGCGTTTTGGCCATGAATTCTTATCTGTGCACTACATGACCACACAAGTAAAACCTTCTTCATAAATTGGGAGCAAGTCAGTATTCAGGATACTTCTGTAATTACCTCAAGAAAACCAGAATATCATTTGTTGACTTAGTGAGATGATTTTTCAACAGTATAGAGAGTAGTTCAGCTTCTAACTCCCCTCAATACTAGCGAGGACTCTGTGAATAGTTTATTTTCCTACTTGCACCACTTTTAAAACATCTTTTCCTCTGGTCAAGCCTGCAGCACAGTCTTCTGCTTGAACAGCTCTGTCAGGGAGGTGTGGAAGGAAGGGAAAGGGAAGGGGAAGGAAGGGAAAGGGAAGGGGAAGGAAGGGAAGGGAAGGAAGGAAAGGGAAGGAAGGATTGATTCAGTTGCACTTTGATTCTTTGTGCTGAGTTAGGAAGAGTGTTAAGGGTTTTTTATAAAAAGTCTGCTCTGTGGAGCATAAATGTTCACATCTGAGGTAGGAGAGGTTGAGGAGAGTAATGAGAAAGAGATATTTATGATATTTTTTAAAACATAATAAAAGAACTCTAAAAGAATCTCCAAACTCAGACACTAGTTCCTTTTCTAAATCTAAAGTTAATAAGCAAAACAAAGGAAAACCCCTGGGCTATGTGTGCAGGCACTTCAAAATGGAATACATGTCAAGTCACAAATAACTTTCAGTAGATTTTTTTTTGTGGGTTTGTTTTTTTACTAATGGGAGAGTTACAGGAAAATTATAGCGAACAGTAAGTGTGAGAAGTGGCTTTGTCATTACAATATGCCTCTCAGTGCATCTCTGATCAGTTGGCATCTGCCACTGCCATCTGCACGTGGCACTGGGAGAAGCTTTGCAACTTGCTGCTGAAGTAAACGTCACCAGCTGAAGTGCTGAGTTCAGTCTATACATTTCTCAAACGCTACAGTTTGTTGTAATTGCATCCTGTATGAAACATAGCTTGGTCCCATCAAGGTTTACAGGTAGCGGTTAAAATAGATCTGTAAATACGGTTGGGAAGAGTTTGCAATGCTGTGAGGAAGTGTTGCAAACAAGGAAAAACTGGCCATCGTGTCTAAATTCCTCAGCAGAATTCATACAATCTGCTGTAACAGTCTCGGAGAACTTAGACATAATAACTTTCTTCTATGAACAAGGCAGTTTGCATCACGAGTAATGAAAACCTAGCTTGTTGAGCCTCTTGATATGCAGCAGACCAAACGTGTCAGCTCCTGATTTGATCCCCTGCCATGCTCTAAATGATGTCAGCAGGCTGAAAAGTCAGGAGGAGATTCTGCTTTGCTGTCTCTGCTCCAGATAATTTTCTTTTATTCATCCTCTAACTCAGGACATTATATTATATTCTGCAACTTGGTATCCAAGACTCACTTAACAATTTACTTGCTATTTAACTATCGCTATTTATTTATTTTATTCTCCTCTGAAAATGTTGTTTTGTGAAGAAAAAAGAATTGCAAGCAGGTTTACTAGACGTTTAGCACCCTCAGCTTGCAGAGTCATATGTACAGATGAGTTCATCCATGTAAAAACTGACAGTAGAGCAACATGTACCTTATCTGTGAAGGGTCACTGCTCAACGAGCAGTGCCCCTCTTCTTTCCTTTTATCTTTAATTTTGGGATGCAAATTAGGAAGCTACACTTAGATCTCAAAAAAAGTTATCTCCCACTCCAGTGATTTGATTTATTAATTCTATTCCTGGATTGTAGCATTTTAACAAGGAAATAACTAAGCTTTATCCAGGGCTTTATGTTAGTGGTGGAATGTTGATTAAACACCCCATTATTAAACTCTTAATCTAAGCAGAGCTTCCTTGGAAAGTGTAAAATGTTTCAGAATAGAGGTCTCGTGGCCGTGGCTGGTAACATAGTGCCTGTGCTACCTTCCAGTGTTGCTTGGGAGCACATGAAGCTGTAAATGCTGAAGGTAACAGAAAGCATATTTAGGGCTGTGAAGATGCTGATGGGACTGGAGCATCTCTGTGCTGGGGCCAGGCTGAGAGCCCTGGGGCTGTGCAGCTGGAGAAGAGCAGCCTGAGAGGGGAGCTGAGCAATGCTGAGCAAGAGATAAAGGGCCCCGGGGGGCAAGAGGATGGGGACAGACTCTGATTGTCAGTGGTGCCCAGGGACAGGACAAGGGGCAATGTGCACAAACTGGAACCCAGGAGGTTCCACCTGAGCAGGAGGAGAAAGTTGTTTGGTGTGAGGGTGTGGGAGGCTGTGCCAGGCTGCCCAGAGAGGCTGTGGAGTCTCCTTCTCTGGAGAGATTCCCACCCCGGCTGGACCCTGCGCTGCTGGGCCCCTGCTCTGGGTGCCCCTGCTGGATGGAGCAGGGAGGTGGCATCAGATGTTCTCCAGAGGTCTCTTCCAACTCCCAACATGCTGGGATTCTGTGAATAATTTCTCAAGTCCCCTTTTCCATAGGGCAGCCTGGACAATACTGCTTCTGTGGGAGCTCCTCTGGTGAGCAAAATGACTGTAGAATTATTTCGATTTTCACCCTTACCAAGTATTTAATTCCATGCCTTGCAAAACGAGCTGAGTTTATGGTGCCTGATGCCGCTGAGTCCTCTTGGAGTCTGATCCTCTTCAGTAGTCCCCCAAGCTATTGGTCTCAGCAGTGGCATGAATTTCTCAGTAAATTATTTTTTATGGCAGAATGCAGAAATTAGGCACTCTGTTTCCTAGGACTATCCAAGAAGATTAGATTTAGTATATCCATTTGACCTGGATTTCTCTCCAAGAAGGTTATGTCCCATAGAATGGTAGAGGTTGGAAGGGACCTCTGGAGATCATTGAGTCCAATCCCCTGCCAAAGCACAATCACCCAGGGCAGGCCACACAGGAGCTGATCCAGGCAGGTTTGGAAAGTCTCTAGAGAAGGAGATGTGGTTCCCATGTACCGTAGCTCTATCTGCTGCTTGTAAAAATTAGATGAACTTTTAAGGCCAGCTACCCTGACTGGTGATTTCCTGAAGCACAGCATCCATAGGAGGTGTTGGCATTTGACAGCTGTCTCCTCAGACCAGGCAGAATATGTGCATGTCAGGGAGAGATGATCATCAACCTCTCTCCTCTTCAAATCTGCACGGAGCTCTGCCTTCTAAAACCAAGCCAGAGGAATGCTGCTGAAGTCCTGATGCAGGCAAATGCTGCAAGGGCATCACCATGGAGGCCATCTCCTCCAGAGCTTGACCGCACGCTCGCATCTCAGCACACCGGAGTCTGCTTTGATCCTGGCTGAATTCCATATAGGTTTTTTTCAGTTTAAATAGTCTGTCTTATTGTTGATAGATACAGGAAAGGACGTTGCTTTTCTGTTGTAAAAAAAAACCAAAACAGAGTAACCAATATGGCTATAGGAGGAAACCACACTTAGGATGAGGAATTGGGGGTTTGGCTGCATTTCAACTGCTTTGTTGTGCAGCTGAACGCCTGCAGCCTGCGTTTGAGTTCATGAAAATCACCACTTTGCACAAATGCAGATTCAGGAAGACATCTTCAGGCCTGCCATTACATAAAGTAATTTTACATCATTTTCCCGAGCAAAACAAGACCCATCCCGTTGTCATTTTGTATCTGGGTTGAGGAGCAGAGCTCAGCATTTGCTGCTCAAGTCTACGCTAAGAACAGTCAACTGATGACACCTTAAACCCCTCAATGAGATGCTGCACTGCTGCAACAGTATATGTGGGCTTCCAGGTCTGATTTGTTGTTCCATTGATAGGTAGATAATACTGGGGAGATTTGTACTAGACAAAATTCACTTGTCTAGTACTTGGTTTTGAGGTTTTTTTTTCCATCCAGGTAACACTAGGCTTATTTAGTATTTTGGTTTTGCTTGTCCTTCTTAAGAACAATTCATTCTTCAAAGTTACACGTGCATCAATTAAAATCGACACAAGATGTAAGGTGATCTAAATTCTTAGGTTCAGACATAAATATTTGATACGAACCTCAAGCATTAAAATACTGCAGTATCTGGGGTTTTTATTTGATCACAGTGAGAAGGGGTTATATCTCTCTGCCTTTGTGCAGAAATCATCACCTCTCTTGTACTGCACGTGCCCAGTGATTACACTTACACAGATCACTACTGTCAAATAATTCTAGAGGTATTTCTAAGAAAGAGCTAGGTTGTCATACTTGTTCTGTCAAGCAAAATTTCATCTGAAGCCCTTTTGAAGGGCATACAAAAAGAGTATCATAATACCTATTTAGTAGTTCAATAAGCTGAAAATTTACAGAATAACTGAAGATTTAGAAAGTGCTTTTATGCATGCTTAGGCAGACAGCATGGTCAAGACCTGTCTAATGCAGCCCACCAAAGGAGCAGTGTTCTCAAGAGGTTTTGGTAATATCAAGGCCATCGTACCATAAAACAAGACCATGAACTTGGATCATAGCAGGTTCTTAAGGGTTCTCAGACTACTTCAATAAAGGCAGCAATGTTCAGACCAAGAGCTTCTTGATGGAGTGTCAAAGTCTCTACTTCAGTGTTGATTTTTCTCTCTTATACTGTGGCCAGAGCCCATGTATCCCTTGCTGTGAGTTCTTCCAGCACAGAGGAGCTGTTAGCAGGCAGGTGCCCACTGCTTCAGGTGCAGGGAGGATGGAGGAGCAGGTTTTGTCACGCTGTCTGACTTTCAGCTAGAGGTTCTATCTTTGACACCCACGGATGCCTGGTATATGGTAAAACTCCCATTCTCTTGCCTTTATGTATCAACAATGGTGCCAGACAACAGAGAAGGAACAGCAAGAGCTCAGTGTGATCCTAGAGAAGTAGAGCAGTGGGAAGCATCACCTGCCACTAAGTTAGCACAAGGGCTGATTCTGTTTCTTCCTACCAAGCCCACTGAGCAGTGCTTCAAAAGGTACATCATGAAGTGGTCCCTGGTCTAAATAATGTCCTCTAGAAGCTTTAATGTTTGTCTAGAGCACAAGTCTGGTGAGGAGTGGCTGAGGGACCTAGGGTTGTTGAGCCTGGAGCAAAGGAGGCTCAAGGGAGACTTTCTGGCTCTGACAGCTCCTGACAGGAGGTTGGAGCCAGGGGGGGTCGGGCTCTGCTCTCAAGGAACAAGTGACAGGACAAGAGGAAACAGCCTCAGGTTGCCCCAGGGGAGGTTTAGGTTGGAGCTGAGGAACAATTTCTTCCCCTTGAGGGTTGTCCAGGGCTGTGCCAGGCTGCCCAGGGCAGGGGTGGAGTCCCTGTGATCCCTGGAGGGGTTTCCAAGCCGTGGAGCTGTGGTGCTGAGGGACAGGGGTCAGTGGTGCCCTGGCACTGCTGGGGGGACGGTTGGACTTGATGATCTTAAAGATCCCTTCCAACCAGAATGATTCTGTGTTCTACCCTGTACAAATAGAGATTTTTACGCTTTTGTACGTGTAAAAGCACAGGCACTCGGTGAGTCCAATCACACTGTGCCCCAGCTGTCTTCTTCTAATGCCTTTAGCTTTGTTGTGATGTCTTAACTGTTTCTGAAGAGGGAAGAAATTGAATTTGGCTAATGTGACCTGACACGTTTGCTACCAATCCAGTTTTATAAGTGTATATAGTTTTTCAAAACATGTACCTTTAATTTTTTTTTTCCCCCTAAAAATGGTAAATACTAATGAAAAAAAGTGACACCCCTTTTAAAAATTTTACTTTGAAGCTCAGTGTTTTTACTTTTAGTTCTCCACTACCTCCCTCCCTTCTCCCTCCCTTCTCTGTTCAAATGGAGAGGATATAAGGAGAATTCAGATGCTGCATGTCTTAAGCGAAAGCATTCCCAAGGTACAGTAATTGTAGATTTCTTTTTAATTTTTTTATTATTTTTTTAGTACTCCTGACTTAGGAAGCTTTAAATTCTAGTTTGCTTATATCAGTTAAATGTGTTAGATTTACGTGCTTCGATTTCTTGTGATGTGTTCATGCCATTTCCTTCAAAAGGGAAGGAAAAAAACCATCATAAATCTTTGGAGAAAAAAAAAGAAAAAATAAGTAGAAGTGTTGTGAATCTTAGAAAAAAAAAGTAGATCATGCAGTAATCCTCGTTATCATTGTTTGTGACTGTGATGAAAACTGTAAGTGTTTGTTTCTTACACTCTTTATGTGTGGTTTGGCTTTTTCAAGAAACTAAAAGCATCTTGTAGAGAATCACAGCAGGCCTAGCATAAGATAAATGATGTCAGAGAAGGAATGGAGGGTTTATACAAGATCATGTTTTGTTTGCCACTTCCTTTTTTAACTTTTTTTTTTTAATAATAATACATACATCTTTCATTTTATATTGTAAATTCTTTTTAATGCAGCTTTTGTATGAGTACTGGAAGGAAATGACACTTTGGACCTAGGCTATAAAATGGGGAAGCCATGTAGTGTACGTGATAAATGCTGCTGTGGTGCAGAAAACAACCCTGAGCAGCTGATGTTGTGCAAATTTGTTTCAGAAAGTGGGATTAGATCTTAAAGGAGCCCATTCATGATTGCAGAAGGCTCAAAAGCACTTGTCATTGGTCTTTCCCTGCCACCATTAAAGCCACTAGTGATGAACCTGTTACTGACTTCAGTGACTTCTGAAAACTGCACCCGTGATTTCAAATGTAAAGTCACGTGTAGAATTATTCTTGTCGTACCATATATCCTTGTAGCTCCTGGGGACATTGTGAAGTACAAGAATTTATTTTTGAGTTGTGCAAATGTCTGCTTTTTGACTTCCTTTAATTTCTTTTTTTTTTTTTAATAATGAAAATGCCTGAGATCAAAATGCTTCACAGTAAACTTTCTCCTGCCTCTTCTCACACATGGAACTCAAGTCTGTTCAAGGTGCATCAGTCAGAAGGTTGTTCTGTTCAAGGTTGAGCAGTCAGAAAGGACTCCTGCCTTTCATTTTGTCATTTTCCAATTATTTTGTACAATTTTTTTTCCTCCAGAGCACGTTCAGTTGTGAAAATCTACTTGAATTAAAAAATTAGAAGTAGGTGCTTATATAGCAGTGACACTGATGAATTGAGAGGTGAAGTGCAACATAAAAATGACAGCAACGTGAAGCATCCCTTTTTAATTAAGAGCAATAGCCTTTTTAAGGGCTTTGCATTCACTTTTGAAATAAGATGAGTCTACAGCTGTACCTTAGATTTACATACCAGAACTTCAGAGCTGTTGAAGAAAGAACAGTCACAGTCAAATGATGCTCTCAGCTGTCTGTAGGACGTGGGAGGCCAAAGCAGAAACCACTGCTTATGGATTGCAAGACAGATTAACTTCAAAAATCCCTGGAAAAAAAGAAGGCAGAGAAGGTTTTTAAACAGTACATATTCCTCCTCTGCTCTCTAGCCCTACCTGGAAGGACAATGCCTTTGATGGACATAATACCAGCTCTTGGCACTTCAAAGATGCTTTTCTCTAGATCAATTTTCACTTGAGCATAGTCAAACTCTGGTAGAAGAGGATCAGCCCATGCTTTGATCCTCGCACATGGATGAAAGTATCCAGTAAAAAAATAGGTGCTTACCTCAAAAGGTATTTAATTTTAAACCGTTGGCCTGGTGAAATGCCATGTTCAAGTGCCTGTCTGTCTGCACTTGATGCTGGAGGTGTTCAGCTCCTCAAGCACTTCTGCTGGGAGTATATTTTTACTGGCAGCGTGCACATTGTCTGCTTCTCCACAGGGTCTGTGCCATGAGCATCAAAAGTAGTGCAGGCTTTCTGCTTCTCGGTTATTCTCCAATTATTTTCACTCAAGATGAGCTTCTGCAGTCTGCTTGTGATGAGACTCTTCAAGGCTTTAGGGATATGCATTCTGTATTTTAGGTTTACCATTTCATTTTTCACATTTAAGCTTCTTAGAGGGATTTTTTTCCCTCTGTGTTCATCTATCATGGTGAAATTGGAGGTTTGTGTAACTGTTGATTTCTTCAGCTGAGAGAAGTCCTTTCTTGATCCTTCTCCCTTCCCCCATGCTTCTCTTCTTGGTTTTGCATGGCTTGCTGACTCCTGTCTAGTGTCAGGCCGTCTTCTGTCTACAGTGGGGTCACCTTCCATGTTCTCATACTCTAGGTGTCTGTTGTGGTTGGTGTTCCTAAAAGAAGATTTAATTTCTTTTTTTCTGGCTAGAAAGGAAGCAAAAACTTAATCTCATTTCCATGAGTTTGGCCTTTACTCCCATAGTTTCCTGCAGTTTTCTTCACCTTGGCAAGATGCACCTACGGAGATGCCTGCTAAGAAAGATGTGTGTGTTGTCAATGTCGGAGAAGTAGTTAGTGTGCAAACAAAGCTGCAAGAAGTCTGGTCCAGAGGGAGATTCCTGTCGCGTGACTTTACAGAAGACCCTTCATCTTCTCTGCCTGATGCTGAGATGCCATAGGTGCAGTCAGATCTCAGTGAAGCTCAGCAACATCCTAGCCTGGTGCCCTGAAGAGAATCCTGAAATGTGGAAAGCAAGCTCCTGAAGGACCCAGGAGGCAGTGGAATGAATATGAAGAGCATTCCCTTGTGCCATACCCACTGCCTAATTTGAATTCTGCACCTTGGCTTCCTCAGCCACGTTACGACATGCCTTGGTGACTTCCTGACACTCTGTGACATCTCTTGGTATGAAAAGCTCCCAAGCTGTCAATTTGACCACCTCTGTAGCATGCAGGAGATTTACAGGACAGGTGCCGTTTGTTCTGCAGGGAGAATGTAAAAAGTTATCTCCTCATCTTCAGGGAAACAACTCAACAGACACTTTTTTGTTGTTGTTGTTCCCTGCCTCACTATTAACCCACCCTGGGAATGTCAGCAGCAGAAGCTCCTTTTGGCTGGGCTCTCAAGAGTCTTGAGAATCTCGTTACCATCCTCCCTGCAGTGTTGACCCTCATGAAGTGTGGTTTTCTACTTAAAGAGCATCTCCTGTGCA
This sequence comes from Todiramphus chloris collaris, assembly GCA_025345505.1. Lineage (NCBI taxonomy): Eukaryota > Metazoa > Chordata > Aves > Coraciiformes > Alcedinidae > Todiramphus > Todiramphus chloris. The sequence goes on along the minus strand of JANVCC010000043.1, from coordinate 3,695,488 downwards.
TAGTGAGAGAGAACCATTGTCTCTGCCTGGCTGTGTGTGCACACATTGCTTGTGGATCATTTTTCCCGGTGACTGATCTCAGCTCTTCTCTCAGTTTGGTTTCTGCCATGCTGGATGTACCCTTTTTCTCTCCCCAGACATTGCCATCACTGGGATAGATTCTTAGGTAAAGATAAAGCACAATAATAGTCATCGAGTGGGGTATCATTTCTATTTTGAAGGGATATTCTTGCACACCAAGAAGGCCTGGAGCTCAGGGTGATAAATTTTCTCTTATTAGGGGATTTCTGTCCCACTGGTGGACATCACATCCAGGGTCTGAGGGTGACCAGACATCCCAATGTGTATATAAATATAAAAAGGGGAGACAAAATCTCACCCCACATCAGTAAGAGGATGGGTTGGTCTGTGGAATGGGTACATTGATCCTCGGGCAGACTTCTTAGCAGTCCCATGGGATTTCAAAGCAGGGTGTCAGGGTAGAGCACCCAACTTAGTTTGTTTTGACCTGAGTGGCTCTTGCTAACTTTTAAAGCAATGTGACTGCTCCTGGCTGGTAAGGTAGACACCCTGGAAGTGTAATCCAAAGTTCTGCAAAATACTGCAGTGCAGCACATGGTGCCTTTGATACATCCTGCAGCCACTGCTGCTCAGTGGGTGAGTCTCTCTGCTGCTGCTTTGGATTTTGCTCTGGAGCGTGCACATGGACAGGCACTCGAAAGCGAAGCAGTGAATGGGTGGGTAAACAAAATCTGCAAAGAGATGCAAAATAAACTGCAAATTCTGTCAATTAAAGTTGCAACATTTATCATCTCCCTGGCAAGTCGGTAGGTTCTCTGGAAGGTATTGTCCATATGCATGTTCTGGATTCTGCCACTGCCCTAAAAACTCCTGATACTTTGTGGTTGAAGGGAAACTGAGAAGCAAACACTTTATTTATTTATTTATTCCGTGTGCTGGGTAGAAAGGAAGGGTGTATAGTCCAAGTGCTTTAAAAACTGTATCTGAGCTTAAATGCCATGTGCATGTTAACAACACCTCTCAGAGAGGTAAGTTACTCTTACTGTCAGGAGACAAGGAGGTACTTCTGAAGGTTACTGGTACTTTCATGTGGTGGTGGTGATATCAGTGGAAAAAACTTTTCAGATTCCCCTTGAAGATATTACTAAATATGCAGAGGAGTAGTGTTGGCTATTTCACTTGCAGTTCCTCAGTGCTTGCATGTCCTGTAGTTGATTTAGATGTGTCCTACATGAAGAATGCCATAAAAGTTAGGAATTTGTTCTTGCCAAGTGAGAATAATTCAGGCAGGGTAAGTAAAATCTGCTTCTTTCTATATATTCTTTCCAATAGAGAGGCTGGACTTGATTCCAAAAAGAGTTTGAGGATCTCTCCTGCCCAAACTGCTATTCCAATGGCAATAAGTGACTCAGCCGTGGGCTTCTTTGTCTCTTTCTCTGCATGCTTTGGACCTTGAGCACAATGATCTCAAAAGCTTCCAGCCTGCCTCTGTCAGCTTCCCCAGGAACATAATCTGAGAGTGATTCTACATGAAAACAGGTGGAACAGCTCTTAAAAACTTGCTAAACAGTGCACAGAAAGTCTACATTGGTCCTGGAATTGAGGATGGAGGAGACCGCAGAGACATCTGCAAGGAGGTCCCTTGGCTTTGCCGCTAGACTATGAGCCTGTCTCAGGACATCACGGTCTTCAAGTCTGAAAGAGGAAGTTTTGCTGGGAATTTCCTTTCCTTCTCCAGTTCTCCATAGAGATTTCTGGACATTGACCTGTCTCTGCACCTGCAGAGATGTTTGTGAGAACATGTTCATTGAGTTCTCACTAGATTGCTTCTTGCTCTGGCCAGTCATTACCCTAAGCTTACACGTCTGCTCTTCAAAAATCAGGCTTCCTTTCCTGTGTGTGCTCTTGTCAGTGTAAAACAGGAATCCAGATTTGGTGGGGTTTTTTTTGTGAATCATTTGTTTAACAGAAGGGCTGATCCTTTTCTAATCCCCTTGTTTCTTACAGACTTCGTTTAGTTTTTTATCAGACTGTGTCGGGTCTATCTGCCTTGGCAAAGAAACAAAAATTACTACAGGAGAAAGGTCACAACACCTAGCTTATTGTGGTTGGGTTTTGCTGTAGCAGGTTTAAAATATGAAGTCATGATGGCTCAGGCTTTCTCAGAATGTTTTTAGAGGAGTATAAAAAATTCATTTGAGTGGCTTCGAGTAGGGAACAGGTTAGAGCTCCGCTTGTTATGGAAAAAAAAAACCAAACAGCAAACCCCAAACAACCCCTCTGGGTGTTTTCCATGACTTTGAACTTGTTAGCAAGACCAAT
>JANVCC010000043.1:3681607-3693045 GCA_025345505.1 Todiramphus chloris collaris | reverse complement strand
TCACAGGGCTATTGCAGTTGTCAGCTCTCCAAATATTGCATATCCCACCTTAGATGAGAGCCAAGCAGCAGGTTTCCAAAGGAAAGGTGGAATGTGAATTACTGGTAATGCAGCTGTGGTACTGCTTTGCTCATGCAAGCTCCCAGCCTTAGACCAGAGCTTCTGATCTGCATTATAATGTGCTTGCTGGGCTTAATCCTGACAGTCAGGCAGTGTGTCATGAGGTTGGTCCCAGAGCTCAGTCGGTTCCAAATCTGGAAAACACAATAACTACACAAAAAAAAAACCCCAAACCCAACTAAAAAAAGCCAAACACTGGAGCTCTTAGTGGCTTTTGAAAGCACTAGATTCTGTTCTGTGCCAGAAATTACTCATTCAGAGGCTTTCTCACTGAACTGCGTTTCCAGCTCCTGGATATTTCTGAAAGGAAAGAAATGCAATGGAGCCTTCTAGTAATGGAGCCTTGAAAGCCTCTGGGTGACTGCCAAGGACAGTCAGAACCAGGGATCTCGCTGTACAGACCCAGGGAAGAGAAGATAAAAGTGAAATTGCTCTTTTTCTAGTGATGAGAGCGGAGGGGGCAGCCTCCTGGTCATCACACCAACGGGCAATATTTCAGGACGAGTTGCCCTGCCCACCCTTGGATTTTGTTTTCAGCTAAGGGAATATTTTGGAAACCTCCCACCCCCAAATGAGGATGGGAGGAGAACGATGTGAAATGTCCTCAAAGATGGTCTCCAAACTGCTGCTTGTCCTGGGCAGGTTAATCCTAAATCCAAAACCTTCTCGAGGTAAGGAGTAGTATGGATTTAGGTATAATGGAGCTCTAGATTTTAACTTGTATGTAAATTACCCTTCTCTCGTTCTGTTTGAAGAAGCTTTTTTTTTTTTTGGTGTTGTTTTTATTTACTTATTTTTATTTTTTATTTTCCTCTTCCCCATCTAAATTCAATGTTGTTCCTTTTTGCTGCAGCTATTCATAGTCTAAAGTTGAGTCGCAACCATGTGGACTGGCACAGTGTGGATGAAGTTTATCTTTACAGTGATGCCACAACATCTAAGATTGCAAGAACTGTTACACAAAAGTTGGGGTTTTCCAAAGGTAATATTTCTCAGCGTTTGTAAAGAATATTGTAAATAACCAGTAATCTGAAGTCTGTTACTTTAACTGGCTAGAGGGAGGTGACAAGTTTGAAGTTTTAATATGTGACAAGCCCATTTTGGCCATTGCGTTTTGTACCGAAGAATATATTAGGGTCTTTAGTTTGTTGTATGTAATCATGACTGGAGGTAAATAGGCTGGGATTTATTTTTATTATGTATTTTATTATTATTTTGGGTGCAGCAGTTATCACTGCGTAATAAGTACATAAAAATATTACAGTGGCAGGGTCTCACGGGTACAATATAAGAATTGCAGTTCCCTTTGCAACCTTAACTTCACCACTGCGTACTTGCATAGTGTGATGCATTCCTTAAATACATGATCCTACCTTCCCCTCTCACCACCTCTTGCCTTTTTTCCCCATTCCTTAAACAGGCATTTGAACTGGCTGGGTTTGAACTGGGTTTGAGGAGGGGTGAAGCATTTAGAAATCATGTCCAGTAGGAATCCAAGCTTATTTAAGCTCAAAACTGCCAGTTCTAAAGCCAGCGAGGCTGAGGTGGTTGGAAGAGAGACTGGTCTCTCTCAAGCAAACAGCAGAACATTGCCAACCTAGAAGACTGGAACTTGTCCTCTCAGTTGTGGTGCTCTTGTGCACTGCTGGACAACTTCAAAAACAAGACCATACACATCTGTTTTGTTCCTTGGTTTCTGAAGAGGCAAAAGCAGGTTATAGGTTTGGCTTTAATGTCTCCATGCCTCTGTCCTGTAATTAATGCCCTCCCTACCCCACAGGGCTCTTGGGTGGATACTTCATTAATGTTTGCCCAAAAATATATATATATATAATATATAATTCAGTGAGTCAGTTCCAGAAGGCATGAAGTATCCTGCGTGATTTGGGTAGTGTGTGATAAAAAGACCTATCCTAAACAACTCGGGGGGGGGGGGGGAAAGAAATATCAAATAGAAACCCACTTGGTAAACAAAACCTGTGCTGTGTGAAAACTTCCCTTAGTGTTTTTGCGGTGTTTTCCTCCTCTTTAAAATGAAAACACGTGGTTTGTTTCAATTCAAGCTGCCTTCCTCTACCTGGCCAACTGTGGGTCCTCTCTATGGGTCTGTCACTAGAGGGGGATGGAGATGCGTTGTGCCAGTGGGATTCTCAAGCCATCTGAGAGAATACCCAGATTTGCCCTGGGGAATTGATTTTTGATTTGGACACTGAGCTGGAGAAGGGGTGGGGAAATTTGAGGTTGAATCGGTTTGAAATAAAGTGGAGGTTTTCCCCATTAAAATGAAAAGTTTTATAGCTTTTCGAACATCTCTCTTAATTGGGTTAGAGAGAATGACAAGGCTTATCAGTTTGGTGGGCAGATTGTTTCTGTGATCCTTCCAGGCTGTGGGACTAAGGTGGAGATATAAGGAAGTGTAGTGATTGAGACACACAAAAGAAGGGCGTTGTGTTGTAAAAGTGGATGGGCAATTCTATAAAAAGCTGGTTTTCAAAACATTTCCGAAATTAGTTTTTATTTACAGTGGAAATGGCCCCAGTAATACATTGACTGATATAATTAATACCAAATAGTTGCTCAGATCTCTCAGGACTTTCAAATTGCAGCTACTTAAAAATACATGCTATTTCTTTATGTCTAATCTTATTTTCCAAATACTTTAATGTATTGGTCTGAGAAAAGCTGCTGTCGACATATACAACCATTGCACTTCATGTAACTGATCTAGCATAATGTTTTTTCTACAGCTTCAAGTAGTGGGACAAGGCTACATAGAGGCTATGTAGAAGAAGCTACGTTAGAAGACAAGCCACCACAAACTAGTCACATTGTGTTTGTTGTGCATGGTATTGGGCAGAAAATGGACCAAGGAAGGATCATCAAAAATACAGCGATGTGAGTGCTTCGTAATCTTTGCTGTAGCCTGAATCTAAGGCTGACTTTCTAAATGGCAGCAGACCCTTTGGTTTAAGCTGTGTCTTTTCCTGTTTCCTTCTCCTCCTCTTCCCCCGAGTCGTTAGTCTTTATATTGTTGTACACTACTTTCTATGGGAATTTGAATGTATGGACTTAGTGAGAGCAGCTGCAAGCTAGAAAAGCAAAGATATATTCTGTTTTCTTGACCAACATTTGTGACTTTTAGGGGACTGGCCCGTGAATTTCTGGCAGCTATGGTCAATGACTTTGCTGAGCAGAGAGAGATTTTTTTATTTGGTCAAAATCATGAGGAATATCTCTTGTTCCTCCTGGTTGTCAGAACAGTGGACAGGTGATGTGTATACTGGTAAGAGACGGGAAACGGGGAGCTAGTGGGAATTGGTTTGGGTTGGAAGAGGCCTTTAAAGGCCATCTAGTCCATACAGGGCCATCTGCAACTAGAGCAGGGTGCTCAGAGCCCCAGGCAACCTCCCCTGCAATGGTGCCAGGGATGGGGCAGCCTCCACCTCTCTGGGCAGCCTGGCACAGGCTCTCCCCACCCTCAGCACCAACAATTTCTCCTTCTCTCCACTCTGAATCTCCCTCTTTTAGTTTCAAACCATCACCCCTTGTCCTATTGCAACAAGCCCTGCTAAAAGATTGTCCCCATCTTTCTGACAGACCCCCTTGAAGTTAAGAATGTTGGCATTGCTAACAGGACAGAGTTACTTCATGAAGTTGGAAGCTATTTCTGTGAGAATGCTCATGGAATTTTGTTCACAGATGCCAGTTGAGAAGTAAAGCATGACTGAAAGCTTAATGGATCTTTGCATTGAATGTGTTCTGTGAAAACTGGTTTGCAGATGGGTTTTGGTTCGACACCTGAGCTCACTCAGAAGGCCACTTAGGGTGCTCGTGAATGGGAAGAGAAACTCCTGAGCTGTTAAGAATGCTGCAACTGAAAATACTTTTGAACATTAGAAGTTGTAAAGCCACGATGACAGCGTTGTGGGGGACGAGGTGGTGTGAAGGAATCCTTTGTTAGCTGAAAGAGGCTTAAAAAGTGTTAACTGCAGGTCTGTGTTGCACAGATGGTTTAGTATGAGTGTCCCAAATAGTTCCACCTTCCTTCAAAGCTGACACAAATAGTGATCCACCCAGTGTGTATAGAGTTGGGATGGCTGATTTCGTGGTGTGAGCGTTGTGAACCTCCCTTTAAATCCAGACTGGCAATGTAGGTCAGCACTTCTGAGCCATCCCTGTGGTGTGTGCATCATGTCAGCAGGCCCTTGTGTCCTCTGGTGTGGTAGAGTGGACCTTCTGATTTCACTATTGTGTCATTTGTCATCTCAGAGCAACCACCTGCTACTCCCTGCTCCCCTTCTTCTGGCAGGGACAACCTCTTTTCACTTGTGCATTGTGACAGGAACCGAGGGGCAATGGATTCAAGCTTAGAGTACAGGAAGTTCCACCTCAACGTGAGGAAGAACTTCATTACTGTAAGAGCTGTAGAGCACTGGAACAGACTCCCCAGAGAGGTTGTGGAGTCTCCTTCTCTGGAGACTTTCAAGACCTGTCTGGATGCATTTCTGAGTGATCTGCTCTAGTTCTGTCCTGCTCTGGCAGAGGGGTTGGACTTGATCTTCAGAGGTCCCTTCCAACCCCTACCATTCTGTGATTCTTCTGGCCCTTGGCTGCTCTTTTATTCTCAGTGTTTCAGAGCAAGCAAACAAAACCAAAGAGAAAAGGACTCGCAGCCCTTGATAAAAAGCTGAATGTAAAAACTTCCATTTTTGTAGGATGCAATTACACTGGAAATGCAAATACCCTAAAATTTAAGTTCCTGTTTTAGCAGCGATGAGAACTCAAACTTCCACCTTGGAACCAGTGAGGTTTTCTGCTTTTTCTTTCTCCCTCACCCATTTTCCACTGAACGTACATACAGGGGTTCTATGGGTGGATTAACTTCAGCTCAGGACATGGTGCGTAGGTGTTCGTTCCATTTTGCGTTATCTTTTCTCTAACAGGGAAACAAGACTTTGTGCTTCAATAAATCTCCCTCCTATCCTCAAGAAATATCAGACTAAAAATGCTAATAATTGGCATAAATAGTGTATTCTGTACAAAATCTGCCAATTAATGCATCAGTGTAGATTTAAGTCTTTTTTTTTTTTCCCTCCTCCCCTCCCCTCTTCTCCCCTCTCCTCTCCTCTTCTCCTTGTCCTTATCCTTATCCTTGTCCTTTTTGATCTTTTTTATTTTTTTAATAGCTTAAAACTTCTCAGCAAGGAACATTTTAGAAGAAATATCTGCCAGGCCAGCACAACAGCAGCTCTCACAAGCCATGCTGGCATTTTCTGTTATCACCTTCATCTGTGATAGATGTGTGTTTCGTGATTTTTTTTTTTAACATTCTTTTCCATTAGGGACACAGGGAGTCAAATGCTGCCTTTTAAAAAATGATATGGATAAGAGAAATATTTGTTCGACCATTCACACTGTGAAATAGAAACTAGCAAGAAAAGACTGGTGATTTTTTTGTTTTTTTTCCTTTTAAATGCACATTCTTTAGTAGGAAACTTTTAGTTTCAGCCATGCTGAATTTGTACCTTAGAATTGTTTCAGTTGGAAGAGACCTTTACAATCAGCAAGTCCAAAGGTTAATCCAGCACTGCCAGGGCACCACCAAACCATGGCCCTCAGGACCACAGCACCACGGCTTGGAAACCCCTCCAGGGATCACGGGGACTCCACCTCTGCCCTGGGCAGCCTGGCACAGCCCTGGACAAACCTTGCAGGGAAAAAATTGTTCCTCAGCTCCAACCTAAACCTCCTCCGGTGTAATTTGAGTTCATTTCCTCTCATCCTATCAAGAGGATCAAGCTGTAGGTCTGCCCATCAGCGTCACCGCTCCTTTCTTCCCTCATCAATATCTGGGTACCACCAGCAGATGTAGAAGAGGCATTATCAGCCCTCAGGGCTCATCATCGTCTTGGGTTACATGTAGCTTTGAAGGACTTGGGTGTCACTTGTGATATACACGTGCTGGTGTGGGAACCTTGGGGTAGATAGGGGTGTGTGTCCCTTAGAAATACTTCTGTGTTTGTTTCAATGTGTGTGAGAGCAACACTTCAGTTCCTAGCACCAAAACATCATCCCACTTCAACAAGTGGCCCTAAAAGGAGGAAAGAGAAAGAAAAGTGCAAAAAGACTGCTTATAACCCAGACATGGAATACTCTGTAACCCAGGCCAGTGAGAGACCCTCCCAGAGCTCATTTGATATGCTCTGTCCTCAGGTTACCACCTCATGAAGAAATTGATGCAGCTCACGTGCTGCATCCGCATCATTAGGCAGATCCTGTTGGTTACAGAGCTGAAAACAGAACTCCTCTTTCCAGGGTAATTTAACATTATATGCACTAATTTCATTAAGGAATGGAGTTCAATCTAATCATTAATATGGCTAGATGCTGTGGTCACAGGGTGTCCCACGAGGAGGTAAATGGAAGAGATGCATTTTAGCAGCGCTTGACTGAACAGCTCTTTGGTAGATGGGCCATGATTTTGTTTCTTCAACGGTGTAGTTAAACACATTTATTATCTAAATGCAGCACGGCAGCTGGTACAACAAGCTGCTCCAGGCTGGAACTGTGATTCTGCTGACCAAACATGAGCAGAATAACGTGCTGAGAGCTGCTTCAGTAGCGTAAAGATGGTTAGTTAAGGAAGATATATATTTCTGTATACATAAACAAAGGTATCATGGCATAATCTACTTAATTGGGGGAGCAGAATTTATATCAGTATTCTGGCATTACTAGGCTTCTAATAAGGTACAAAGTTAACTTTAAAAAATACTAATTTGGAGGTATCCTTTTTATTTTACTGCGTGCACTTTCATATTGTTATTTGGAATATTTTTTTCCTCTGAAGCCTAATGTCTGATTTTGTTGAACTTGTGCTTCTAGCTTGATGGAGTAGAGGAGTGTCCTTGCACATATTAAATAGAATTTAGGAATATTAGTACCCACATTTCCAACCTCCTTTAAAAAATACCCTGTTGTTTTCCCTGACTTAGGTTAAGGTCAGCCCTTTAGGCTGACCCTCTAAATTTCATCAGCTCCTGTGCTTGAAAATGGAACGAAGGAACTGTTCTGTGTATTTCCATAATAGCTGTAATCTCATGACACTTCTCGGCTGCTCTTACCCTAAAGCTGGTGTCTGTCTGCCTCTGTCTGTATATCCTGCTTTGATTTGAAAATTATATTTGCCTGTACCGCTGCTCGTGGCATTAGAATTGCTGTCTGCATGAGCCACGTCATCTTGGCATTCCATAATCACCAATTACGTTTTTATTGCAAGTCCCGTTAGAAAGCATTTTAACTGTGGATTATCATTATGATAATTACTTCAGAATAGCTATTTTGGTAGATTTCCAGTGGTACACAAGCTCTTAGGCAGAGCAGAGCCTCTCAAACGCCTTTCAGCACACTCAATATGCTCTGCTGGAATCTGAAATCAAGAGTTCCTGTAAAATTGTTCCCATATTTTTTAGCTTTTTCAGGTTTTGGGTAGTTTTGCTTATTTTTCCAGTTAAATGATTGCAGTGCATTAAATAAATATTGCGTGGTTGTTTTCCATTCTTCAGTGCTGGTAATAATTGAATGTTCTTCTGAAACTAAGTACCCAAATGGTAAAAATTGCCTTACAGGTTTCAACTTAAGATTGTCTTGCAAGCTAAAGGAGAAGTTCATCCCAAGAAGTAGCAGGTGATAGGGAGGGCATTCAATACTCTCCTAAGAGCTTGTTGTGAGTATGTTTATGAATTAACACATGACTATGCATTGGGAGGAAGCTGAACAGCCTGTTTAGGACTTAGAGGTGTCTCTAGATCTGTTCTCATCCCCGTTCTCCCCCCAGCCCTCATTTCTGCCCAGTGCTGCCCTTTCCCTGCTCACACCAGCACAATTGTCTGAACGGTCCAGCTGTAAACTGGATCACTGCAGTTGGTCTGAGAAACTGGAATGGGCCTGTTTGGGAGTTGAGAAGGTGTGTCAAGGAGGCATGGGGTGACAATGAGGACATATGCTGTATGCCAAAGCCAGTATCTCCCTGAATCATAGAATGGTTTGGGTTGGAAGGGACCTTAAAGATCATCGAGTTCCAACTCTCTTCCATGGGCAGGGACACCTTCCACTAGACCAGGTTGCTCAGAGCCTCATCCAGCCTGGTCTCCAGGGATGAGGCATCCACAGCTTCTCGGGGCAACCTGTGCCAGCGTCTCACCACCCTCAGAGTAAAGAACTTCTTCCTAATCTTTAATCTAAATCTATCCTGCTCTAGTTTAAAACCATTGCCCCTTGTCCTATCACCACATGCCCTTATGAAAAGTCAGTCTCCAGCTTTCTTTTCCAACAAGCTTGCCCACCATTCAGAAAACAGTGCCAAGGAGGGAGGCACTCACACTGTTGGAGCGCCTGGATCTCTGAAGGCTTGTCTCACTCTTGCTCTCACCAAGCAGCTTGAGTTCCTTTGATCATGCAGAGTCCCATTATTCTTGAAAAGGATGAAGTGTGAGTCACAATTGTGCTTACTTTGTTTGCATGCTAGAATTTCCATCTTTCTTCCAAAGTAAAATGTGTCTGGTCCTGGTTTCGTGGGAGGTGTCCCTGCCCACGGCAGGGGGAGGTGGAACTAGATCATCTTTAAGGTCCCTTCCAACCCAAACCACTATATATTCTGTGAATCCCTGAAGAAAAGTGGCAGAAGACAGCTCACATCTTCCATTGCTCCTTGAAATCATCCTTGAGTAAGACTTGAGTTTGCATTTCTGCAGTGTAGCTACACTCTTGAAAACAGCCTCCCTTTCACTTCCTCTGGCTTGAGCAGATCTCAGTTTGTATTACTCACACCCACCTCTCTCAACTTCAACTTACCAAATTTAGCTCATGGTATTATTTCCTCAAAGAGACAGTGGGTGCTGTGCTCCATCTGAGGGAACTCCAGAATGGTGAAAGCAGTTGGGGACTTCTTTAGATCGTGATTTACTGGATGTGTCACCAAAATCCAGGAATGGATCCACATGGTTCTGCAGGAAGCAGTGAGAGTTCAGTGGCTTTTGTGTGGAGATCCCATTGCCCTGTCCCTGAAATGAAGAGTTCAGAGTTAAGAAGTCAACTGGTGTAGTGTTTTTCAAATTAAAAGCCATTCCTTTTTTTTCTTGGCGATGGATCGGCCAACTGAAGAGAGTCGGCAAAGAGGAGTTGGGAATAAAATGAGTAACAACTTCCAGCCTTTTTGCTCTGTTCCCAGTTATCAAGGTCATTTTATAAAACTGGTGAAGCAAACTCATTTGTGGCTCTCCAGTTCTTAAACGTAGCGTTTGTGAATGCTCCCCAAGAGTAACATTATTTTATGATGCAGCATCGTTCATAAATATGTTAGTGTCTCTTTGAAACATACTTGCTTAAGCAAGGATGTATACCTCTGAAAATACAGGTTTATTGTTTTATTATTTCAATCAGACCTATAACAAAAGCACGTTTTATTTATGGTGAGTCTCAAAAAGTACCTCTTTTCAGGCCGTTACTCCTTGTACAGAAAACAACAATTTGTCAAGATGCATTCCAAGGTATGCGCTGCATCTGTACCTGAGTGATTTATTTATTTTTTTTCCCCTTCTTAGATCATAAATTTTAGTTGTTACCATGTGTTCCAATGTATAGCTTGAAGTACTTGTAGCTCTGGGGTTAATATTTCAACATCCGTTTGTATTGAAAAGCAGAAGAATTCTTTGCCTGTTTAGATGAGGATTTATTGCTTCAGTTGGTGTTAATTTAGCAAACGAGTAGAGGGATTTGCCATCTAATAAAATACCTCAAAATATTTATTTTATATAAAAGAGAAGAATTAAAAAGGAAACACCTTTATAGCAGGACAGATAAGCATGTGTATAGCAGATATGCATATGCTGAGGTTTTGCATCTGTGCATAACCATGTTGCTTGGCAATTGCACAGCATTTTTCTTATGAACTTATAATATCAAACAAAAATTGGCTGAAACAGAGCTTTTGTGCACTTCTACCAGAATGTATCTTGCCTGCATAAGATGCACTCAGAGCTGGGGTTTGGTTTACTAACGCACCCGAGTGCTTTTGAATGTTTGGCCATAATCGGGTCTAGAAGTTTGGGACTATTTTGCTAGAAGCTGGACCACAACCTCAGCTGATGTAGGTCAAGGGGAACCCTCCAGATCTGAGTAAAATTAGGTTTTGCATTTCACAGAGTTTTGGATAAGGACCCAAAGCTGGCACAGCTTTTAGGAGGGGAGACTTGTAGCTTTTCCCAAAAGCTCTGACAGAATTACTAAGCAGCACTGTTTTTTCCAAACTCGTCTATCCAGCTTTACAAAAGAGATTTTTAGTTAAAAAAAAAAAAAAACCACCAAAAAAAGTCAATTTGCCTGTGAATATCTTTAGTAAGACCTAGGCTCTTGAACAGGAAGAAACCCTATAGCTGTTGTGTTTGAAGATGGGGTTGTCAGTAGCTCTAATAGTTATTTCTTCATAAAGTTTACTGATGTGTAAATAGTTTGGCTGGTTTTTTTCCTGAGCTATTAGTACCAGGTTATTTACTGGTTCCTTCGCTTAAATTGTTGCTGTGGAGAATCCTGTACTTCATTCGTGCAACATTTCTGTGCTTTTAGTGCTTTTAAGCCTAGCAGCTTTAGAGAGTTGCTTTGCTGGTTTCCTGATAAACTGAACTGTTTCTGAATTCTTAGCTGGCCACCGTCCTCCTTCATGCAGAGAAAGTTAAGCTGACTTGGCAATGCCAAAGAATTGTTAGAAGTTCCACGGAATATTCATTGAGATTTTAGGTCCCTGTGATTTCTTTGTGCTAGTAACCCTCTGATTCTGGTCAGGCAGGTGTGTTTCTATTTTCCTTTGGTTACTTAAGGACTCCAGTCCTTCCTTAATGTATTTTCTGAATTTTTATCTTCTTGATAATCCAGAAATTCTGTGTGGCTGAAGTTGGGCTCTCAAATATCTGTTCTTAGAGGCATGCTGTCTGTGGGGGTGGTAGGAAGGGATGTTTTTGCTTTGCAAGGCTAGGTCAGTTTGAGCCTTAACCCTGATTTAAGCAGATCCTCTTGCTGAATGTTTTTCTTTACCTCATCATGGGAAGAACATTCTGCTTTACATAAACCTTTCCCATCTTTTTGGAGTAGAGAGTAGGAGATTAGGAGTGCAATCGAACCAGGCTTTAAAAAAAGAGATGCTGAGCAGTTGTGTTTGTTGACTGTTTGGTCAGCCCATTGGTAACTGCTTTGCAAGAAAGAGTGTAAAGAATGCTCCCTTTTCCCCTGTCCTTTTCCCCTGTCCTTTTCCCCTGTCCTTTTCC
>JANVCC010000043.1:3602657-3679944 GCA_025345505.1 Todiramphus chloris collaris | reverse complement strand
AAAGAAAGCTAATTTTAATAGCCACTAAAGAAAAGAAAGCTAATTTTTAATAGCTTTTTTAAAAGCACTGAGTTATCTTCTTTACATACGGGTCTAAGCAGTTGATTTAAGTGACTTCAAGATTTCAAGGCAGTGGTAAAATTCTTAATTTTCAGGCACATTCTACCCCACACCCACCAGGGTTAACAGATACCTTTCAGCTGAATTTAGGTGGTTACATGTTAAGCCCATAGTATAATACATTTAAAGTGTTTAAAGCTGTTTTGAGCATGTAATGCACAGAATTTGTCATTCTGTGAGAATTTCAGCACTTGATAAGAAAAGCATGAGGTGAGGTCATTGCTTAGGTTAGTTTTGCCATACTCGAACAGTAGCAACATGAGAAATGATGTTGTTCCCAGAGCATTGGCTGTAGTTGATAAGAGCATCAATAGTCATCTTTACAGGAACACGGTTTTCTTTTCTCTGTTGTAGGATGAGAGACACTGCAAGAAAAATAGAAGAAAAATATTTTTCCAATCTTGCAACGCATGTTGAATTTCTGCCGGTTGAATGGAGATCAAAACTTACCCTGGATGGAGGTACGTGACTCGCTTCTTCCACTGTCCTAGTAGCTACAATCTTCAAAGTAGTCCCCAGAAATTTCACTGCACCTGCCTTGTTGGGATTTTGACATTGTCTTGCATCTAACTCAAGTCTCTTTTGGTTTTGTTTCGTGTTGGGTTGTGTTTTTGTTGTTGGTTTTTCGTTGGGTTTTTGTTTGGGCCTTTGTGGTTTGGTTGGGTTTTTTGTTTGTGTCTTGATGTTTGGGTTTTTTTGCTAATTTTAATTTTTTTTTAAATTTTTTTTTTTTTTTCATTCCAGACACTGTGGACTCCATTACACCAGATAAAGTACGAGGTTTAAGGGATATGCTGAACAGCAGCGCGATGGATATCATGTATTACACAAGTCCTCTCTACAGAGATGAAGTAAGTGTGGCTTTATGGAAGTTGTACTACAGCAAGGCATAGAACAAAACCAGACTTAGGAACATAAGCTAAATTTCCTTCTGAGAGACCCTCCATAAAGGGTACAAACACTTTGCAAGCGTGGAGTTGTCATCCACAGTAATCAAATGACAGAGTTTTAAGAGTGAGATGAGTAGAGAAACACCAACAAGTGCAATCAGTGTGATTTATTTAGAGCAGAAATGTCTGTCTGAAACGGGTCTGTATCAACAGCTTGGAAAGGGGGAGGTTTTTAGGGTGTTTTCATGCATCTGTGTATTCAGAGCAATAGGAGTCTATAGAGCTGAGATTCTTCTTGCCTCTTGCGAAATCTGTGGGCATTGGTCATTTTGTTTGTGTCAGAAGGGATGGCAGCACATGCAGACATGGCTGAGACAGTTTTATAGAATCATTGAATCGTTTAAGTTGGAAAAGGTCTTTAAGATGATCGAGTCCAACCGTTAACCCAGCACTGCCAGGGCACCACTGACCCCTGGCCCTCAGCACCACAGCTCCACGGCTTGGAAACCCCTCCAGGGATCACGGGGACTCCACCACTGCCCTGGGCAGCCTGGGGCAGGCGTGGATAACACTTATAGGGGAGAAATTGCTCCTCATGGCCAACCTAAACCTCCCCTGGTGCAACTTGAGGACATTTCCTCTTGTCCTGTTGCTTGTTCCTTGGGAGCAGAGCCCAACCCCCCCTGGCTCCAGCCTCCTGTCAGGAGCTGTCAGAGCCAGAAGGTCTCCCCTCAGCCTCCTTTGCTCCAGGCTCAACAAGCCCAGGTCCCTGAGCTGCTCCTCACCAGACTCATGCTCTAGACCCTTCCCCAGCTCTGTTGCCCTGCTCTGGCCACGCTCCAGCCCCTCAATGTCCTCCTGGGAGTGAGGGGCCCAAAACTGACCCCAGGATTTGAGGTGTGGCCTCCCCAGTGCCCAGTCCAGGGGGACAATCCCTGCCATGGTCCCACTGGCCACACACAGTAACACATTTGTGTGCACTTGCCTTGCAGAAAAAGCAAGATGACCCTCAGCTGCCTGTTGCTTAGGGGACTGTCCATGTACTAGATGATCCCATCTTACCTTGCCACATTCATGTAGGCACATGTGTGCTTCAGTCTGTAGCTTGACCCCATTAATCAGAGGGGTAAAAGCTGTGAATACATGATAAGGTAGCCTGTAAAAATGGACAGTGCATCACTCAGTAACATCCTTTGTGTCACACTTGCTGGCAAACCCCTAAGGGGATGGTGTTATGATTTGTTTCTCCAGGAACTGTAGTTATTATGTGTGGAGTAATGGTAATCTTTTTGCAGCCTTGGTGTTGTATTGAGTTTCTCTGTTGTGCACCCGAGGCCAACGTAGAATTTTGTGGCAAGCGATGAAAACCTTCTCTGGCAGCTTTAAAATAGATTAAATTTATTTTGTTTTGGTTTAAACTGCATTAGAGGCTTGGCATCTCTGTGGGCATTTTATGGGAAATGGATTAGGGAGTGAAGTTCAGGTATGCTGGCCAGCAATGCATGAAGGATTGAATTCATTGCTCACTAGAACCATAGATTTGCAGGTGTATCACAGTCCCTCTGGTATGAGGACTGACAAGTACAACGAGTGTGCCATGGCTGTGCTTAGATGTGAGTACAAAAGCCAAAGTTCTGGGGTTTTTTTCACCCAGTCAAGTGAATTTTCTCTAAATGTTTGCAATAATGCACACAATTGATCACAGCTTAGCATATGGGGATGGAGAAAAATTGAGCTAATCATTTTATCAGGGCCTGTTGGGACAGGACAAGGGGGGATGGTTTGAAACTAAAAGAGGGAGATTCAGAGTGGAGAGAAGGGAGAAATTGTTGGAGCTGAGGGTGGGGAGAGCCTGTGCCAGGCTGCCCAGAGAGGTGGTGGCTGCCCCATCCCTGGCACCATTGCAGGGGAGGTTGCCCGGGGCTCTGAGCACCCTGCTCTAGTTGCAGATGGCCCTGCTGGGTGCAGGAGGGTTGGACTGGATGGCCTTGAAAGGTCCCTTCCAACACAAACCTTTCTATGATTCATATTCAGACTGAATTAATAAATCTTATCACTTTCTCAAAGCAAAGCTGTGCCACTTGGATTGCAAGTATTTGTCAGAAAAAAAAAGAAAAGTGCTGTTACAAATGAATCATGAAGACCTTGAAGAACAGGTTTCTGAATTGTGTCTCTGGTGTTGCAGCCAAACGCGGGCTTTCTTGTCGTTCATCCAGCTGCAGAGTTCATGTTCTGCCAGGGAGTTGTCAGCCATGTGACTTTGTTTGATTCTGCTTATTTGGTTGGAAGTTTTGTAAAGCTCAATAGTCACCAAATAGCTTTGTATATTTTTTTGCACCTTTTGCTTTGCCTTTACCAACAGAAAGGAAACTTGGTTTTGTTTGGGGTTGGTTTCACTTTTGTTTACTCTTCATTCTCCTTCTTCTCTCTTCTTCCCTTTATTTTCTGTGACCTAACTTTGCAGAGTTTAAACACAATAGTATCAAGCTGAGCATTCTTCTAGACAAACCGTTGGGTTTTTTCCCATGTTCAGTGTGGGAGCTGTTTTGTGGCTCTTGGCTCCAAGTGCTCACTCCAGTTCAGAAATGAGCCTTGTCTTCAAGTATTCATGAGATCAAATGTTGCTCAGAATTAGTATTCCTGCTCTCTGTTTCATCAAGTCAACCCAGTTCTTTGTATATTCTGGGCATTCCTAATGCTTTCCATCCCGAAATCCTGAAAGTATCTCAAAAAAAAAAATCTGACTCCCACACCCTCACACCAAACAACTTTCTCCTCCTGCTCAGATGGAACCTCCTGGGTTCCAGTTTGTGCCCATTGCCCCTTGTCCTGTCCCTGGGCACCACTGACAATCAGAGTCTGTCCCCATCCTCTTGCCCCCCGGGGCCCTTTATCTCTTGCTCAGCATTGCTCAGCTCCCCTCTCAGGCTGCTCTTCTCCAGCTGCACAGCCCCAGGGCTCTCAGCCTGGCCCCAGCACAGAGATGCTCCAGGCCCCTCAGCACCTTCACAGCCTCCACTGGCCTCTCTCCAGCAGTTCCTTGTCCCTCTTGAACTCGGGAGCCCAGAACTGAACCCAATACTCCAGAGGTGGCCAACACTCAACAATACTTTGATAGGAATTTTCTTTCTACTTTCAAGGATTTTCCCCACATCTGAAAATAACATAACTGCTTCTTTAAAGCTTTTGGCCACTCTTTAAAGAACTTGTTAAGGGATTTGTAAGTGGGTAGCCACTATCTTCTTTCAGGACAAGGGAAGAAGCCTTGTCATATCACCTTTCACATGGGACAGAAGTCTTTCAGATGCAGCTGAATTGCCCTGCGAAGCATTACAGGAGCATGGTGGATGACCCCCCTCTCTGATTTCAAGTATTGTTTCTTCTGCAGCATGGTAGGAGAATATCCAAAAGGTGCCTCTGGCTTCTGACGTGTCATGTGATAGCAGACAGTTATTAATAATTTAGTGCAGCTCTACAAACATCTCAGGCTGGTCCCAGGGTTCAGTCTGGAGGATGCCTGCAGCCAACACAGAGTTTTTCGTGCGGCTGCAAGTGGATTGTGCTGGGCAGGTCCTCATCTACACAGTGGTCCACGATGTCTCAAGCAGAATCCCTCTTTATAAGGTTACACAGATAATAAGGAAAACCAAGAAATGGATACTTCGATCCACAGATGCCCATCTGTAAAGGAACAGTTATTTTGTGTTTTAGCTCTGACCTTGCTAGAGCCATCCATGGTAATGTAATCTTGGGTTTTAGTGTCTTCAGTGAGTGACTTGGTTTCACATCTGTGTCACTGTAGCTTTTTATTTAATAATAAATGGCTGTAACAGAGACTAAAAAGACTAATTGGTGCACAGTAAATTGTGCGTCGTCACCTTCATTATATTATTAAGTGCTTATTTTACTGATCTTCCCTGTACTTAGTTGCAGGAGATTGTAGTTCTGTAAATTATTGATATATGTCTTGGCAGAAATTGCCTTTAGTACAGGATAAATATTATTTACATCAGTCATCCCAAGATCTCAAAAGACTGAGTGCAAATATTGTGGTAGCCTCAGAATATTATTAGGTGATGTTTATGGATTACTCCCTCCACAGCTGAAGAGCAGGGAAATGTGGTGAGGATTGAATCTTACCAGCTGAGGAGAGGACATGGAGACGATGGGATCTGGGACGTGGTGGCTGTGGGCTTGGTGTTGGGGGTGCAAGACAGGCATTGAGAGACCAGGGGAATGCAGTGTAATGCAGCCAACCTAGCACTGCTCCCTTGGGCAGACTTCACTGTGCACCTGGAAACAGCTTGATGGTTTCCTATCATACATATGTTAAGAAGGAGAATTAATGACTATACTCCTGAAATTTGGGACAAGTATTAGCTTCTACTAGAGCTTTCATCCTTCTTTGGTATGAGGTTTTGCAATGGAAGTGTCCTTCTCTTAGAGAATCATAGAACCGTTAGGGTTGGAAGAGACCTTTAAGATCATCCAGTCCAACCATTAACTCAGCACTGCCAGGGCACCACTGACCCATGGCCCTCAGCACCACAGCTCCACGGCTTGGAAACCCCTCCAGGGATCACGGGGACTCCACCCCTGCCCTGGGCAGCCTGGGACAGCCCTGGGCAACCCTCAAGGGGAAAAAATGTTCCTCATGGCCAACCTAAATCTCCCCTGGGGCAACCTGAGGCTATTTTCTCTTGCTTGTTTCTTGGGAGAAGAGCCCAACCCCACTTGGCTGCAACCTCCTGAATTTCAGGCAGTTGTCGAGAGCCAGAATGTTTCCCCTGAGCCTCCTTTTCTCCAGGCTCAGCAAGCCCAGCTCCCTCAGCTGCTCCTCACCAGCCTTGTGCTCCAGCCCCTTCCCCAGCTCCGTTGCCCTTCTTTGGACATGCTCCAGCACTGCTCTCAGCAATAAAAAAGCAATTATTCTTTGCGTGTTTGAAAATGAGAGGAATGTGAAGCAGGAAATTTTTAACTGAGACTATTTCAACACTAGGTTTGCTTATTCTGTTGGACTTAATAGTCAAGAAGCTGCTTGGCAAGACTTCCATGGCTTGCTTAATTCATTTGATTGCCCTTCAATGTATTCTCAGCTTCATAATACAGTAAGTTCGTGGATCTGCCTGAACACAGCGACTTGGTTAGAAATGGGTTAGACTCAGCACTTCAACAGCAAGAGGAGTACCAAGAGAGAGAGAGAAACTCGGGTCTCCGCAGAACCCTTTTCTGTACCATCACTAAGACACGTCTGTTCACAGAACTAAATCTCCTTCTGGCTTCTCATCTGTTGTTGTGACACTCTTCTGGCATCCATCAGTGATGCTGTCAGGAGCTGTGACAACTGTTGTGTTCTGGCGGGTCAGCAGTCTCACCATCTCTGTGTTGGCACGTTCTTCTGGTTCACACGCAGCAAACACTCCTTGTCTTTGCTTTTGTGGTCCTTTACAATCCATCCTTGAGCTGCAGCTCTTTTGTTGGCTTTGAAGGACCTTCTTCTACCTCCAGTCAGCTCACGCACCTTCTTATTGCCTGATTGCTGAATTTCAAACAAGCTTGCGCTTTCTCCTGAAGTCCTCTTGACATTTGGAGAGAGATGCTTGCAAAACTCAAATGTTCCTTCAACCTCCTTAAAATTCCTTTCCCACGAAGCCTATAAAAGCAGTCATACTATTCCAGCTGGAGAAGTGCAGAGGTCAGCTTTCCTGCACTCGCTTTTCATGTGTCACTACCTTTTTTTCATTTATTTTGGTCTTCAAGCTGTTCATGTGACAAGACTATCCAGTGGGTGAGGGTCCTGTGGAGATGGCAGAGAGAAAGACCTCTGAAAGGGAGCGGTCAGAGCTGAGAGCAGCCACCTCAGAAGAGGACAATCAGCATAGCCCAAGAGGAGAGCGAGATTTGTTGATTTTGGTGGATCAAAGAGGTTGGGACTGGAGTGCTATGGCAGCAAGTGTGTCACTGAGGATTTAAGGGAGAGCAGCTGCAGGTCAGCATTACCTCTGTGCTCAGGGTACCAGCAGGGGTTTTGTACTCCTTGTTTTCTTGGAAAAAACCACTCATTTCCTGGATACTGAGGGGGAAAATGTCATTTTCTATCCTGGTACTTCTGGCGTGCACTGAAAAGGCCCTTTAACCCCAGCAATCTGCCTGCAGGAATGGGCAGGGGGTGATGTTCTTCTTCCTTCTGCTTGGATCTCCTTGGTGTAGGTCCAGGAGGTGTTTCTCCACCACTCTCACAACCAATTTCTTTCTGCTTTGCAAGAAGCAGGCGTGCTTATTTATGCTGGCATCTCACAAGGCTTCTTTTTGCGTCAGAGGAGGAATGAACATCTGGTTTGGATGCTGGTGCCGGGGATATAAGAGGTTTGGTTTCTTCCAGCTCAGCACAGGATGCTGTTAATTTTCTCTGCAAAAGGGGCTTCAGCTGAGACAGACAGCAGCTCTGGATGTGTCACTGCTGACATGGTTACTTGCTCCCCATCATGATCCAGCAGTTCAGGGTCACCCCGTATCAAAGAGGCGATTAGAGACGTGATCCTTCTGCCCGTATCACCAGACTTGCCACAGCTCCTCCTTCTGCCTGAGATGACAGTGATGTGTCTCATCTGACTCCAACTCCCAGCTTGTCTTTAAAAGACACATGACCTTGCCACCAGCGTTCCTGAACTGGTGGGAATGGGCTGTTATTTTTTGATTTCTTGGAAGCGATACGCCGAGCAGGCATGATACTGGAAAGGAGAGGGGGATTTTTGGCCTGCTCAAAGGCCAAAGGAAGGCTCTTTTGGCCTTCCTTGGTTGTCAGTCTAGTTTTTGGCTTCCCCTCGAATTGCACGGCGGTCACGCTGGCTCTCCGTGAACGTGCCAAAAGCCCCTTCCTTCTACTGCCTTAAATTTGGGTTGCGAAGGGCACAGAGCATTTAACCTCAGTTTGTCACAATATAAGCTGATGTCTGCTGAGCAACTTGATCCTGCGGGCTTGGGTTTCCTGCGTGGAAGATTTACTGGCAGAACTTCAGTTGATAAAGGGTGCTTCAGGCAACTGGCCATCAAACTCCTTTTCATGAAGCAGAAAATGAAACACATTCCTAGAAGAGCTTCACAGGGCAACAGCACCATACCACATCTGCTCAGCTGGCCGGTGGAGTTTTTTCTCTGTTTACGCTCTTTTCCTGAGATTTTGGACTGCTGGAAATCAAGTCTTTGCCTTGCCCTTTGAACGTGTAGGAAATGCATCTATTTCTTGGATACTGCCCTGTCAAACTGTATCAAAGGCTGTCTCTGAAGGGTCTATGCTTCTGCCAGTATTAGAGTCATAGAATGATAGAATAATTCAGATTGGAAAAGACCTTTAAGATGATCGAGTCCAACTGTTGCCCCAGCACTGCCAGGGCACCACTGACCCCTGTCCCTCAGCACCACAGCTCCATGGCTTGGAAACCCCTCCAGGGATCATGGGGACTCCACCACTGCCCTGGACAGCCTGGCACAGCCCTGGACAACCCTCAAGGGGAAGAAATTGTTCCTCAGCTCCAACCTAAACCTCCCCTGGGGCAACTTGAGTCTGTTTTCTCTTGAGGCTGTTGCTTCAGAGAAGAGCTGACCCCACCTGGCTCCAACCTCCTGAATCTCAGGGAGTTGTTGAGAGCCAGGTCTCCTCTGAGCCTCCTTTGCTCCAGGCTCAACAAGCCCAGGTCCCTCAGCTGCTCCTCACCACCCTTGTGCTCCAGCCCCTTCCCCAGCTCCGTTGCCCTTCTCTGGCCACGCTCCAGCCCCTCACTGTCCTGCTGGGAGTGAGGGGCCCAAAACTGACCCCAGGATTCAAAGGGTGGTCTACCCAGTGCCCTGTCCAAGTGGATGATCCCTGCCCTGGTCCTGCTGGCCACACCAGTGCTGACACAAGCCAGGATGCTGGTGGCCACCTTGGCCACCTGTGCAATTGCTGGCTCATCTCCAGCCTTCTGTCAACGAACCCCCCCAGGTCCTTTCCTGCCGGGCACTCTTCAGCCGCTCTGCCCCAGCCTGGAGCGTTGCAGGGGTTGTTGTGACCCAAGGGCAGGACCCGGCCCTTGGCCTCGTTGAACCTCATCCCATTGGCCTCGGCCCATTGATCCAGCCTGGCCAGACCCCTCTGTAGAGCCTCCTAACACTCCAGCAGATCAACACTCCCACCCAACTTGGTGTCATCTGGAAACTAACTGAGGATGCCTCGATCCCCTCATCCAGAACATTGATAAAGATATTAAACAGCATTGACCAGGTCTGAAAAGATAATAGTACATAAGGGCATTCTTCCCAGCCTGAGAATCGTGGGATGCTTCATTTGCCTGGTTATGACTTGCCATAAAATTGGTCTCAGAAATTGGATTGCATGAAAGATTTCAAGCGTTGCCAAGTCCTGCTTTACTCGCACTTCATTTTCTGTGGCTAACTGTATTTGCAGTGGTACATCTAGAAGGCTTGTCATGTTTGAATCCTTCACTGAACTTTTGCACTGAAACAATTGGTCCGTAAAAGGTCCCTAAAAAATCTGAATGGGAATGAAGGATTTTTTTTCTGGGGAAGAAAACAGGAACACTGGGAGATTTTCTGCACTTTTCTTTCAAATCTTGAAGTGCCCTCAGGCTGGAGCTGAACCAATGCCATGGTATAAAGGGCAACTGGGAGGAAGGGATTTGAGACAGCTGTTTTCTGAAGGAATAGGACGTGTTCCCTTTGCTACGATGGTTTGATCTGTTCAGTAACAGACAGGTAAGCGTGCTGCATTGCCCTGGTCCTCCTGGAAGAGCTGAGGGTGATGGAGCAGAGCAGCCAGCAGATGGTTCCTGCCTTCCTGTTTTCAGGTGCTTCCTAAGCACATAATAGGTCCCATGGAGCAGCAGACAATGAGGCTTGGGGTTGGCAGAAACACCAGGGAAACCAGTGGGGAAAGGGGGAGTCATTGAATGTAGGGGCAATGAGAGCAGGAGAAGCTGTCAGCGAGCCCTGGATGAGCAAAAAGACAAGCTGTGGATTAAAAAAAATAAAGCAGCACTGAAAAAATTGTGTTTCATCACAGCAAAGCTGTTTAGGAGATAAAAATTTGATAGTTGTATTCTTTTATGTTTCATCCCAGTGAAAAAAGCCACTGATTTTAACAACTATAAAGATGATGGGTGTTTATAGAAGGTATTTTTTGATATGGGGTGTTAGTTTATCAATCAAGGTAACACCAAGAGAGATTAGAAATGTTACACTTGTTGGGATAAACCCCTTTTCTAAGTTACAATATTGTATGTTTTTTAAGGCTAAGAAAGCAAATCTGGATTAAATATTGCATTAACTTCATATACTGCTTAACCAAATATTTTTTTTTTAGCTGAGACTTAAAATGAATAAGCTTATCCTTTTTTTTTTTAGTTTTTACTTAAAACCAAAAAATTTAATTTTTAATCTTGGTACTGATCCAGAACTGTTGGCAAGATACAAACATCACCATACAAAAACCACCATAAGCTCTCATTGTAGGTGGAGGGCTTCTGGTTTTCATCATAGCAGCAAACCAGACCATTCATAGCTCCTGAAAATCTGGAGGCTCTACCACAGCAGACCTTCTACTCTGCAACCAAGTTAGATAACCAATGATTCAGAGTTTAGAAACAGCCATGATCAGATGGTTTAGTTGAATCAAACGCTTGGATGCTGGTCTGCAAACTCCCAAATATGTAGGTATTTGGAAATCCATGCGTAGTTTCTTAGTTGCTGCCCTTGTTTTTGCCTAACTCTTCAGTAACACCACATTTTAAGGAGCAGGACAGTAAAAAGCAGGGTTAGACTTGGTGTCCAACCAGGACATACCCAAGCATATTCTATCTTATGCCACCGCCCGATTGCAAGAGAACAAGACCTTTGTAATGAAATGCCCTGGTGCCAGAAGCTTACTTACCAGCTCTGTGCCTGTGGGCTGTGGGGAAGAGTGAAGTAATGTCATTCCTCCTGGAAGATATCTGCTTTTTCAGGGAAATAGGCTGTGCAGGAACAGGGTACAGAGAGTAGGATACAGGGCTGTTGTGCAAGTTGGGTAGGGCATCTGGAGCAATAGCTTTTATGCAACGAGAAACCAAGAGCAGATGAGTTGCTGTGAATCTTACTTTTCCCACCAGAGAAAAATTTAGGTATGCTCAGATACATTCATACAGCTTATTTAGGATTTCTTTTAAAACAAGATTGGATCGACAGGTGACGCCAATGGAATGAGGTTCAGCAAGGCCAGGGGCCAGGTCCTGCACTTGGGTCACAAAACCCCCCCACAATGCTCCAAGCTGGGGGAGGAGTGGCTGGAATCTGCATGGCAGGAAAGCATGGGGGAGGAAGGTTTGGTCAACAGCCAGCTGAAGATGAGCCAGTGTATAGCCAGGTGGCCAAGAAGGCCACCAGCATCCTGCCTTGTGTCAGCACTGGTGTGGCCAGAAGCACAAGTGCAGGGATTGTCACCCTGGACAGGGCACTGGGGAGGCCACCTCTCACATCCTGGGGTCAGTTTTGGGCCCCTCACTCCCAGCAGGACATTGAGGGGCTGGAGCGTGGCCAGAGAAGGCAACTGAGATGGGGAAGGGGCTGGAGCACAAGGGTGCTGAGGAGCAGCTGAGGGACCTGGGGCTGTTGAGCCTGGAGCAAAGGAGTCTCAGGGGAGACCTTCTGGCTCTTGACAACTCCCTGAAATTCAGGATGTTGCAGCCAAGTGGGGTTGGGCTCTTCTCCCAAGTGACAGGACAAGAAGAAACAGCCTCAAGTTGCCCCAGGGGAGGTTTAGGTTGGAGCTGAGGAACAATTTCTTCCCCTTGAGGGTTGTCCAGGGCTGTGCCAGGCTGCCCAGGGCAGTGGTGGAGTCCCCGTGATCCCTGGAGGGGTTTCCAAGCCGTGGAGCTGTGGTGCTGAGGGCCGTGGGTCAGTGGTGCCCTGGCAGTGCTGGGTGAACGGTTGGACTCAATCATCTTAAAGGTCTTTTCCAACCAAAACATTCTGATGATTCTGTGATTCTAAGCTGACATTACTCATCTCTCTTCATCACTGACAGGCTTGCTGGAAGCAATGATGAGTGCAGCATTTGATTGCTTGGCTTTTTTTTTCCACTGCTGACTTTGAAAGCTGAAGCCAGCACTCCATCCAGAGTGTCTACTGTATGGCTGGGGGACCTGGGCTCCCTGTTGAGGTTCTTGGCAGCGAGACAATGCATGCTGGCTTCCTTAGAGGGGGTACCACAGGAGCCAGCCATGCAAACCGCTGGGTATCAGCGTTCCCTTGTTTCACTGAGCTTCTGGCAGGAATCCCCAAACCCTTTGATTTCAACAGCTCTCCGCTCTTTTGTTCTGCATTTTAACCCAAACCTTTTTAAATAAAGAAAATACCAGCCAGATGAAGTCTTGATTTCTATTGTCAGCTCCAGCTCTTGCTAAAAGCTCTGCCTATCTGTTCACGTGTGAAAGTAGTGCCCAAAGTCTGTACAGAGCCAAACGCAAGAATAGGCAGCATCACCATCAAAAATGCTAGAAAATCGGTCTGAAAATGCTCGTTTCCTCAAGCTGTTGCAGAGCTTTGCTAATCACTTCGCAGCGCTTTGGGCGTGTGGATTCCCACTCAGTAAAATGTGTGTCAAACACTGCCAGTCCCAGTGCCATTCATATTTAGATTCTGTCATGATTCGGGCTCTTGAAAAAAAAAAAAAAATCACGCCCAAATTACATGTTCCAGAGCTTTAATTTCCCCGTCGCTAACAAGGGGATGATTTGCAATTTCTTGTTTGTCCTCCCCCGGGCCATAGCCTGGAAACATTTCTCAGTTACCACGCTGAGTTTCACAAGCAAAACTGTCCTTTTAATTTTTTTTTTGCATTGTCTAGTTCCTAAATCTCACAGCTTTTGGTGTTTAAACACTACTTGCTGTGAACCTGAACTTTTTTATGCCTGTGTACCCTAATGTAGGGTTTGAAGCAGATAAGCCTCTCAGAGTCCCAATTAACACAGGACCAACCTATATTTATTGCAGTAGTACTATAGGATTAGTCTGTGGTGTCTGAGAGCTCTGTTGCGTTCCTTGTTTTCCCCTCGAAACCTAGAACCAGAAAACTGGTTTTCTTGGCACTGTTTGCATCAAATGCTCAAATTCTGGCTCTGCCTCATTTGTGCTTTCTTTTTTCCCCTCCCGTATCTTCATTCTGCCTGAGGGGAGGCTTTTTATTCTTTATCAGCAGCATTTCATCCTGGTTCCTTTGGAAGAATTTCCAGTAGGTGGGGTGTGGTAGGAGGGGGAGGTAGGACAGAAAGATGCTGTTCCTTGCAGCCAGGCAGTGGACAGAATAATGAAAGAGTTGATGAGTTGAAGTGTGTTTTATGAGGACCCAAAAGCAATTTGAGGATGTTTTCCCAGAACCCATTTATCCTGTCACTGTAGTATCTGAGCATATCCATTTTAGTGGATTTATCTTCCCAGTCCCCTGTAATGAGGTAGGAACAAGGGGTGATGGTTTTAAACTAAAGGAGGGGAGATTTAGACCAGATACAAGGAAGAAATTTTGTACACTGAGTGTGGAGAGACTCTGGCCTGGGCTGCCCAGGGAGGTGGTGGCTGCCCCATCCCTGGAACCATTCCAGATGAGGTTGGCTGGGGCTCTGAGCAACCTGCTCTCGTTGCAGATGTCCCTGCTGGGTGCAGGGGGATTGGACTAGCTGACCTTGAAAGGTCCTTCCAACCCAAACCATTCCATGATTCTCTGAATGGTGTTGCTCACTTGGATCAAGGGGGAGGAGAATGTATGTCTTGTCTAGGGTTATGTGCCAAGCTTGTGGCAGAGATGTGAGTTGAATCCAGATTGTGTGTGGCTCTGGCTCCTTATAGCCTCCTTAGGTTAAAAAAGGAGCTGAACCTCTGACACAGGAGAAATATTCAGTGCCATAAAAAGGTAGAGAAACAAGGAATGTGGGAAGTGCAGCGGTGTTAGTAGTCGCTGTTGTGCTAACGGGCCACTAGTGACAACCAAGAACCTCGCTATTGCTCACCTCAGAGGATGCTGTGAGTACTTTAAGAGCAGCTGTCATTTGTGTAAGGGTTTATTTCAATTTAACACCACGGGCTCCCTAGTGCTGTGGTTCTAGGGTCACCGCCTGTCCTGTGTGGTGTTTGCTGCTGGGTCTGGAGGGGAGGGATGAACCACTGGAGTCAAAGACAGTCAATCAACCTGCTGCTGCTGCCCATAAGATTTTGCTTGTCTTTGCAGCTTAAGTGAAGTCCATCATGCTGATTGTAGCTACACGCTCGAGAAGCTGCTCAGTGTAGTGTGTGAACATACGTGAACAGGAGTAAGAAGATGTTGATATTAAACTTTCTTTCCTTACTCTTTTGAAACAGCTGGTGAAGGGGCTGCAGCAGGAGCTGAACCGACTTTACACACTCTTCTGCTCCCGGAATCCAGAGTTTGAGGAGAAAGGAGGGAAAGTCTCAATTGTGTCCCACTCCCTGGGCTGCGTCATCACCTACGACATCATGACTGGCTGGAACCCTGTCAGGCTTTATGAACAGTTGCTGCAGAAGGAAGAGGAGGAGCTTGAAGACCGTTGGATGAGCTATGAGGAGCAACGTTTACTTGAAGAACTTTACATAACCAAACAACGGTAATACATCCACTTCTGATTATTAAAGGAGAAAACCACATCCCTAGATGACGCCCTTTGAGCGTTTCCAGAACCCACCGTGGCTGTTATCTTTTGTGGCTGATGTTCTTCTGCTGAATGGCAGTGGTAGATGGTAAACAGAGGACTGAACAGGCACAGGGAGCTGGCACTGCTAATAGGAGCTCTGACTTCACATCCTACAGTCTGTACCAGAACCAAGCAAGTAGCTACTGCTCACTGAGCAGATGCACTGGGAGCAGATCATAGCTAAGAAGAAAAGAGAAGGTCATTAGCCCTCCAGATAATTTAGGAGAAACACCACAAAGTAGCTTGCAGGTGGGCAGAGAGCTGTAATACTGAGCAGAACTGTGAAATTCCCAAGTTTCTGGGAGGAAAATTAGAAGTTTTCTCCTTGGCTTAGCTTGGAAATTGATCTCCATCAGCTGGGTATGGATGTTGCTGGTGCTGTGATTGGGTTTATGGGGTTGTTACCGCAGCAGATCGTTTACCAGCTTCTTCCTGCTTCCAGCTAGAAATGGTGGTGGTGTTGGGAGCGTGAAGTTGTATTGCCCACCATGACAAACAGGATTTTGGCTTCAGCACCTTGCAAGTGTTGGAAGGGACTCTCGGTGTTAGGAGACCTTGCAGATCATCATGTTGCCTCCACAATGTTAAGGTGGCTTCCCTGTGCTAACCTGGATATTGGGCTGCTATGAGACACCCACAGATAGAGAATCTACTAATAGTAGCTGGAGCTTCAGTCTGTCCAGTGGGAGATGAGGATTGATCATGATCACAGTTCTACTTGGTTCCTTCTCAAAACCTATCTTAGTATGGATGATATTTCGGGAGCATTGATATAACATCAGATCTCCTGCAGTGCTTGAAATCAGAATGTCAGAGGTTGGACCAGGTGATCCTTGAGGTCCCTTCCAAGCAGGTATTCTCTGATTCAATGTGTGTAATCAGGGATTGGTACAGGTCATCTCTACCAGCAGCAAGGCCTGATAAAGTGCAATCTGCCTGAGAGCAGGGAAGTAAGAAACCTAATGAAGTGGTAAGGTGACTCTTCAGGCCTATTACTAGCATGTGATTGGGGAAAAATGACCATTTTCACACTCATGCTCTTTAGGCATCCTCTGAAGTGCTTCAGGTTGCACCCACAGTAATCCCAGTACCACTTGACACTGGCCTTTCAGTATGGAAAGAGTGACTCTTCACATCACAAGCCACTTTGGTGCAATTCAGTCCGAAACGATAGAAAATGTATTGCTGACATCCTGTCACTTCTGAGTTTCTAGTGTTGGAAGGCTGGCGAACACAGTGGACCTCTGGAAATGCTTATGCCTGTGTGTCGTGGCATGTATGAATATTCTACATACAGATTGTGAGGTGATGTATTGGACACCAGTTCACAGGAGTCCTTTTTTAAGACTGAATTAATTCTTTAGTCAGAGATGAAGCTTAATGTATTTGCTTTCGTGATGTTTTTGTGGAGCTTGAGGAGACGGTTGTTTTCCTGCTCTGTAGAGGGCATAATGTCCTAGTGCTGGGATTTGGGACAGTTTTACCAGTCCATGTGAGTATTGTAGCTGCTTTTTCAATTCATCTTGACTAGAAGAATAGGTGAACAACCTCTTTTAATGATAGGTGGAAGGGTAGGGCACCGTCCTCTAGATAGTCCATCACCATATGGAACTCCATAATGTTTCGGCCGTGGAGTTGCCTGTGACTTTGGTTGGTTGGTTGGTTGTTTCAAAAGACAAACAAGCAAACAAAAACCAGGTGATTTGCCTGCACACCAAGGAAACAGGAGGTGAGTCACTGACTCCTGAGGAAGGAAGGTGGGCAGATGCGTGGGGTGGTGGACAAGGAAACCATCACGTCTTGATTGATGCCACAAGATTTCACATACATTGATTCTTAATCAGTTGGACCACCTCCAAGAAATACTGATGCCATCACTCTCTTTCCCAGCAGACAAAACTGTTGGACCCCACAGGAGTGCCTGCTCGGATCAGAGAGGTTAAGGCCACATTTTTTATTGGATCTCAGAAAGATCTCTATTTTCTAGGTTGAGAGAGATTGAAGAGAGGTTACATGGGTTAAAGGCATCCACCATATCAAAACCACCTGTCTTAAAATTTAAGGTATGTATGTTTGAGAGGTTTTTACTTAATGTTCTATAAAAATACACTTGCAATATGAGTTATTCTACTGGTTTTGGAGTTTTTTTTCCCTCCGTGTCCCTAAACACGATGGTGGTAGAATCATTTGAGTGTATTGTTTGAAATGTGTGCGCGTGTGTGTAAACGTGTTACTGTGTTCATATATTCCTATTTATTACCAATATATGTGTTTATCTGTAAATATATAAACCTGTGTATAGGTGGTTAATATATTCCACAGGCATGTGGGAAGGTAAAAGCCGTTCGGCAAATTAATTTCATCACGTACTTTAAACAATTTCACTTCCACTTTGTTGACTAATCCATTTTCTTTGGGGACTGCTTCTAACATGTCACATCCCTGAGCAAATCTGATTGCATTTCCTCCAGCAGTGGATTTTCCTTCCAAATTACTCTGGCCTGACAGTTAGCACAAGTTACTTTTAGTCTCATGAAATAGATTGCTTGCTAATCAGCTGCACAAACTGCTAGAATTTCTTATCACTGGGGAAAGGCATTTTTCAGTTTCTTGGTTGAATGTGCAACACTTTCTAGTTGCTCGACTATATCCTGAAATATTAAACCATAAAAATGTGACGTGATAGATGAGAACAAAATGGTTTCTTGCTTCTTAACTTGCCATTTTTCTTTCCTTCTGAGTTCAGAAAGGCTCCCAGAAGCCAAGGTCAATCTCGAGCCATAAAAAAAGAGGAAACTAACCATAATTCAGTTTGTCATAGCCTTCTCCTTTTCATCACTGCTTAAAAGCATGTATCGCACTATTATCTCTGCCATCAAGGAAGCTGGAGTCAGGCTGACACTCCTCCAGTTCGATGAAAGATTATTCTTCACTCAGTGGTGTTTAAACTGAAGATTTTTGTACAGAGGCTTTAGAGGGAGCAGAAAAGGAGGTGAAAAGAAAGGGGTAAGAAAAGAGGAGTGTATCTGAATTATTGCTAGGTGATTTTCCACGGCAGTACATCCTGTTTCTTACTGAAAGGATGATGTTGTGTTTCTGTGAAGCTTTACACAAGCGGCTCCCATCGCTTGAGTACCATGCATGAGGCAGAGCTCCAGGGAAAAAGAAAGAGGCCTGCCATGAATGTGATGGGCAAGTCCTGCCAAGGGAGGGTTTCAGCAGGATGACTGAAGGACAACTGCTCATCAGACAGCCACCTCAGCTCGCTGGGGGTGACTAGCTTGGTGAAAGAGAACTAACTGCTTTGTGGGTACCCACTCACCTGCACCAGCTCTTCACCACAAATGCTTGATTCACAAATGACTTTGATCTGTGCAATGCAGGAGACTGGAGTCTTCTGTCACTGATCTCCTGAGGCTGTACTCCAGGGTGAAATGGGCATACACAGCTCGAAAGGAAAAAGCTCTCTGCTGTCAATGTGTCACCTCTTATAAGGGCTGAAACAAATTAAGCTTCCCAGGATGAGACACGTTCACTAGTCCCATATTAAGCAGAGTTAAGCTTGCTTGATGTTGAGCAAGGACAAAGGTTGCTTTTGGCAAGACAAGTGACCTTAGATGACCTTTAAAGGTGCCTTCCAACCTAACCCATTCTGTGATTCTAAGTGCAAGAATAAATCTGGCAACTACCTTGGCTGGTATTTAATGTTAGAGGAAATTATCTGTGTGATTGACTCACTCTTTTGGGAGAAAAAAGACCACCAAACCTGAAAATACAGAGTATCTTCTAGTCTGATAATTTCTTGGACAAGCCACCAGAATGAGAACTTGGGGGTGAAGTATCTTTGCCTCTTCCTCTATTTCTCCTCAGATGACAGAATTGAATAAACTGCTAAATCAATAGGAGCAGCATGGGATAAAAGCAAAACCACCACCCCTTTGTAAATGTAAAGCTTAGAAGTGCAACCTTCTCCCTGAATCGGAGTTAAAGGGGCTGAAGGACACGAAAACATGGGGAATGGTGCAATACCTGCCTCTTTGTGACTGTGGTGCATGAAAATAACACTCCTGTAGGATGGTTTTCAGTCACACCGGGGAGGAGGAGGGCAGGACAGACTGCAGCACTGAAAAGGAAATGAATTTAAATCTGGACTTGACAATGTGCTGGCCCAAAGGGTTACAGAAACTCTTCCAGAAGAAGCTCCAGCTTGTACTTGACCTTGTGATTTCTGTGTAGCATCATCCGACAATGATGTTGTCCTTGATAACAACTATCGCAAATTACTCGTAAGATACTAGTGCTTTACCACACGTGTGAGAATTCTGAGAGCTTAATGGGCTGCTGATGTGCAGGCTTATCTGAGAGGAGGAAGCTTTTGAACAACGCAGAAATGTGCCACAGTGTTTCAGCACACAACCACCCAGTTAAAGCCCCCATGCAATACTGGTGTAAGCCTCCATTCCCTTTGTCTGCTAAGGCTGCAGAATGTCCCTGGCTGCAGGAACAAGAAGAAGCTGCTGCAGAGGACTTGATTTCCTCGCTCTGGGAGGATGGTTGGGATCCCCCACACTGAAAGGCTCCACAGAAACAGAAATTTTAATCACCTTCTGTGTTAACGTCACCACCAAACAACATTCATTTGTCCCCCCACACTTATCTGTGCACAAAAGAGAAGTGCTGTCTCACTTCTGTCGGTTTATTCAGCTCTTTTTGGTTTATTTCAGTTCTGAAAATACCCAGGCTGAAGTTGAATGGATGACTATTTGGCTCAACTTCTGCTTAAAATACAAATAAATCCACCAAGTCTGCTATTTCTGAATCATACCCAGGAGCAAAGTGCTATCCTGAATATTAAACCTTCCTTCTCTGTTATTAAATGCTTACAGGACTATATGTGAAGTGCCCCACTCCTGCTTCCAGGAGAAACCCTCAAATTAATAAATGTTTTCTAGTAAGATTTTAGTCCTCTGTTCCCAGTAGGCTTCGTCGCGTGGCAATCTTCTCATCGGTCACGTTGCAACAGCGCTGAGGGTCTGATGGCTGCAATTTAAAGGACTTTATTTTTGGAAGATTTACTTTTGGTGTTGGTCCAATGCCACCCTTTTAGGTACCCCCCTGTTGGTACTTTATAAACATTTCCAGAGCTGGAAGGCTATGTTGAAAGGCTCGCAGATGTAAGAAAATGGATAGTGAAGAGCAGCGCCCTCCGAGAAGAAAACACAGAATCCTAGAGTGGCTCAGACTGGAAGGGACCTCCAAAGGTCATCTAGTCCAGCCCCCCTGCAGTGAGCAGGGATACCCTCAACTAGACCAGGCTGCTCAGAGCCTTGTCCAACCTCACCTTGAATATCTCCAGGGAT
Organism: Todiramphus chloris collaris; assembly: GCA_025345505.1. Classification (NCBI taxonomy): domain Eukaryota; kingdom Metazoa; phylum Chordata; class Aves; order Coraciiformes; family Alcedinidae; genus Todiramphus; species Todiramphus chloris. The sequence goes on along the minus strand of JANVCC010000043.1, from coordinate 3,659,841 downwards.
GGGGAGTCAACCACCTCCCTGGGTAGCCTGTTCCACTGTTCTACCACCCCCAATGTAAAGAACTTCTTCCTGATACCCAATCTAAATCTACTCTTTAATTTATTCACATCTGTCTGTGGACACTCTTAATCCTGTGTTTATCCATAAAAATGATGGAACAAAAGCCACACACTGTGTAATCACTGCAACTGTTTGCCTTTTGAGATTCTTGCCTAGCCTGTAGTTGCCTAAGGTCAACTCATGAAAGCATCTTTTAAGCATCTGCTAGCAAGAGTGAGCTGGCGGTTGCTTTCTCATCTCTTTCTGAAGCAGAAAGACCATAATTGTGTGCTCCAGGTGCTCAGCAGCAGGAGTATCAGATGGCCAGGGTTAAAGGTTACTGATTCACTTTAAAGGATTGCACTGGGAATAGCTGTTCCTATTGTATCTGGATGAGAAAGCTTTTGGGTTTGGGGTTTTTTTTGTTCAAACTGCAAAAATATACGGGTCTGTGTAAAGCTCGCTGATAAGAGGAGAACAGCTTTGCACTAGAGTGACAATGGAGATGACAGAGCAGTGCTTTGCTCAAGACCTAGATGGTGGGGGTTTTTTTTCTCATTGAGTTGGGACTTTGGAAGGAAGAGGCGGGGGTACCAGCGCCAAGTCAGAGGAGGAGGAATGTTTTGTGCAGCGCTGGAATCCAGCAGATGAAGTGGACCATTATTTCTACACCCTCGCTCCAGGCACTGACATACAGCGAAGGCACATGGGAATCCAGGCATCCTCCACGTGCACTTGGCAAGAATGCAGCAATTTCTCGTGCTCAGTTAGTAGCAGTGCAGTTGGAGTTGCCCAGTTGTAGTGCCCTGCAAACTGGGCACAGCTATCGGGGAAGTTTGAGTGAAGGTCTGATAATGGTAACATTAATTTTTCATACAAGAAAACAGTCTAAAGGTTACAAAGTAATTTTGACTCCTGAAAATATTTTTCCTATAGAGTTTTACATTTGATGTTTCTTGGAGACAAAGAGGAAATGGCCTCAAATTGCACCAGGGGAGGTTTAGGTTGGACATTAGGGATAATTTTTTCACTGAAAGGCTTGTCAAACCCTGGCCCAGGGTGCCCAGGGCAGCGGTTGAATCACCATCCCTGGCCATGTTTAGAAGTTGTGTAGATATGGTGCTCAGGGACATGGTTTACCAGTGGATATATAGTATTAGGTTAAGGGTTAGACTCAAGGATGTTGAAGGTCTTTTCCAACCTAGAGGATTCTATGATCCTGTCTTGTCTGAGGTTTGGTAACAGAATATGAAGCCATTCACCTTTAGTTCACTGTTGAATCCTGGCCCAGGTTGATAGTCACCAAAAGTCATTACTCACTGCTGCACGTTCAGTGACCTTTGTCAGCTGGGTTGGGAGTCACTAGTCAGGTTTACTCCGTTGCCTCTCAGTGTGAGGGGCATTTCTCTTAGGGCAAAGTCATGGTGACTTAGGGTGGGGTAAGAGTCACCCGCAGAGTCACTCAGCATGCTGTACCAGAGCCTGTGTAGTGGTTCCTGACGCGTGATGTGGTGGCACTTCCAACGAGCACTGTTTGGTTTGCTTCACGCTAGGTGTTTTCAGGAGGTTGTACATAACACCAGCCTGTATGTGTGTGACTACTATAAGTTTTCTCTAGGTTGTTAATACTCAGTGTAGCTTGCATTTCTACTTTCTCGATGTGGTGAAACAAATCATGGACTACTTAGGGTAAGATTTAAGGAGGTGTCTTGGACCTTTCAGGAGAAATCAGACCTCAGTCTTGTGAAACTCAGCACGTTTCCTCAGTGTCTTTCTTGCTAGTGTTGCTAGACCTCTTCCAGTTCAAACATCTAACTTGTTTTTCAGTTTTGCAACTGTGCAGCACCACAAGACCTAACTCTCTTTTCACAGCAAAGGGAAATGGGAAACTCAACCTTCATGTTATAGTACGTATGTTCCAGTGGTCTTCCCCCTTTTGACTTACTAATACTGTACGAGTCCCTCAGTTGAAACCGAGAAATGAAAGAGAGAAATCAAATCCAGCCGTGTTGGAAAGCGTTATTTCCATCCTTATTAACGTGGATGAAATCTCTCTTCAGGTTGAGAATTTCTTCTGTATGGGATCTCCATTAGCAGTGTTTTTGGCATTGCGTGGCATCCGTCCAGGAAACAGCGGCAGTCAAGACCATATTCTGCCCAGAACAATTTGTAACCGCTTACTAAATATTTTTCACCCAACAGATCCAGTGGTGAGTTTTAATTGCAGTTTTACCTTGACTATTTTTCAAGCATCAGCTGTGTAACAAAGTGTGATCCTCCGAGCTTGTGAGTCAACGCAGGACTATTTGTTAATGATTATTGTGCAATGTTTTGGGGTTTGTAACTGTAGCATAACAGTGCCTATAAATAACTGGTACCTTATGCTTAGATACCATATACTTTGCTTCTCTTTTTGCATATATTAATAAGCGTAAGATTCATGATTACTCTGCTTTTGTTTTTTTTGTAAAGGCAGAAAAAATCTTATCACTCTGGTTTTTTTTAATGTGTATATATATATATATATATATATACAAAGAAATAATCCTCGGCCAAGTTCCAGCTTCCATTTAACTTACTGACTTCTATTAAACATCACCTATCCAAAGATAGTCCTGCTGTTAAAAAAGGTTTCATGAGCAGTTTACAAGATCCTCTAGAAAACAAACCCACTGTATTTTTTTCCTAAGGGGTCCAGAGTGACAGGTGCTTAGAGCTTGGGACAGTATTTGAGAGGGCAGGATTGGTGTAGCTTCACCCTGTCCTTACAACCTTCCATAAGCAACCAGAGTTTGCTGTTGTCTTGGGGCTTTTGATCTGTATCTTCTTCGATGCAAGCTTGATTTGGGGTTTCATACTTACTGCAGGATAGTGATTTGGGGAGTAACTTTGTGCTCACACTCAACGTAAATCTGAGTATATTCAGACTTCAATCCAAACACTTTGGTTGTGCTCATCTCAAGATCTTGTAGAGCTCCAGCTATTCCAAACCTAGAGTTTCCCTGGGAAATGCAGAACACTTAGGCTGCAGGCTGTGGTCCCACTCTGCAAATAGTCACTTCACTTGTTTTTAAGATAAAGAAGTGCAGAATGCTTTTCTACATCTAAGTAAACACAGAAAAATAAAGAATCGATAGAAAATGATCATTTTTAATAAGCACACCCATTCATGGATCAATGACAAGTCGTCAAACAAAACGTTTACGTAGCCACTTCCTCCCTCTCTTGTGCTGTTCAGAATCAGCGTGACTGTATGTAGAGTTTGTTCTCACGATGCATAATATCAACATCTGTCAACAGTAACTTGCGTGTTCGTAACAACACGTAGTAGGAGCGTTGCAGAGAATTGAGCAGCTGGGCAGCTCATGTATCTCCCTCCCAGGCTGGGAAAATAGAAGTGAACCAGAACACAACAGCATCATTCTGTTGCTCTCTAGAGATATTTTGGATTTGAGGTTGGAGAGGTCTCTGTATGGAAAGGGAACATGGTTGGTTTGGGGTTTTTTTTCGGTCTAGACACTCAGGATTTTCTTTTCCCAATTCCTCTTGCAGGCCTATAGATTAGAACCTTTAATTCTGAAGCACTACAGCAACATTTCGCCTGTCCAGATCCACTGGTACAACACTGCAAACCCTCTACCTTACGAGCACATGAAGCCAAGTTTCCTCAACCCAACAAAAGAACCTACCTCAGTTACAGATAGCGAAAGCGTTTCGACTGTACCAAGCCCAACCACTTCACCGGTCATGGTTCGACGTCACTATGGGGAGTCTATAACAAATATAGGCAAAGCAAGTATATTAGGTAATTGATCTTTATGTCCTTTGTTTTCTATGTAGGACCTTCTTGTAGAGCGTCGCTGCTCCGTGGTTGAGGTGCAGCCGTAAGCAAACTGCTCTACGGCTGTCTCAGTTTGTTCTGTATGGGTGTATGGCTTGTTTTAATCTCAGCTGACATTTGCTTTGAAGAAAAAAAACAGTTTACAGTGGGCCAGGGAATTCATGCTGTTTGTCATCTGTATCATTGAAGTTACATCCTGGTGATTTAATAGTTTCCACTCTACTTCACGGAAAAAAACAATAAATGAAAGCTTGTTCTGTGACTACATTTTCTGGTATTGGCAACTAGGAGAAAATTCACTCTAGGTAAGCTGTTGCAGTTCCATTTAACTCATGACTTCACAATAGGAAATTCAGGCTGTTTTAATATGAAGCTTGTCCCCTTCTGGCTTTCTGATTCAAAATAAGCCCCGGTTTAAGTGAGCTTAAATTCACTTTCACTGGAGTTTAGATTTGAGCATGAGCTCGCAGTTGATGTTGACTCAAGGCTTTTCTTTAGCTCTCTCTGTGGGATTTGCAAGAAGAGTAGTGCCAGGAATTTTCCCAATCAAATCAGCAAAAGCACTTTTGTCCTCAAGTAGAAATTTCAAAGGGGAGCTGCTTTTTACTATAGTAACTTTGATGTCTTGTCCATAAGGTGGCAGCAAAGTCGGAGAAAACTTTGCCTATCTGTTCTTAACTTTTACACCCCTCTTCCTGAGCAACCAAAATAGTCCCTTTAGAGGATGATAGAGAACTTCTACATCTCCGTAAGGGTGATGCCAACATAAGGACCCTTAATGAGAGGAATGTCTTAAGTATCCTGATAGGATTCTCATGTGCAGAAGGTACTAGCATTGTTATAAAGCATTTTTGCCTTAGTCTTTGACATTTTAGGAAAGAGGAATTACAGCCTTATCTGTAAAAGTACCAGATTTCTTGCTGCAGAAATATTCCCACGTATTTTTTGTTCCCCTAAACTACAGTTTCCAAATTATAGCCTTTGCTGGTACACTAGATTAGGCTCCTGATAAACAGTGTACACTGAAGGCAGATAAGCTGTTCCCACCCTAGAAAAGCATGAATAGTGTTTTCCCCCTAATTAATGGATGCTACAGCGACTTTAATTTGCGGTTTGATTTAGCTGCTCATCTTTTTTTAACTCTCTGTGCTGGATGCAGGAGCTGCGAGTATTGGGAAGGGCCTTGGAGGGATGCTGTTCTCAAGATTTGGCCGATCGAGTGCAACCACCCCCCAAACACTCGAGGCAGGAAAAGATGGAGCCGAGGGGGACGACAAGAAAGCTTCAACTGCCGGGACGCCGCCTTTACCGCACAGCAGCTCGGGCTTTCTCGAGCCCACGGGTTAGTACCGAGTCTACCTTACAAACCCTGTGGCAACAAGACCTTTAGTGGGCTTCATCTGTGAGAGGCTGGAGATACCATTATAACATGTGTTGATATTAATTTTGTTCCGTTGGCTCTAAAGTGCTACGTATTTAGGACAGAGGAAATGGGTTTAAGTTGCACCAGGGAGGGTTTAGGTTGAATATTAGGAAATCTTTTTTTTTTTACTGAGAGAGTGGTGAGGCCTTGGAACAGGCTGCCCAGGGAGGGGGTGGAATCACCATCCCTGGAGGGGTTCAAAACACATCCAGATGTGGCACTTCAGGACATGGGTTAGTGGTCCTGATAATATTTAGTAGATGGTTGGACTTGATGATCTCGAAGGTCGTTTCCAATCCTAATGATTCTGTGATCCTATATGGAATCTATGCCTGCTTTTTGAATCTCTTAAGACTGTCCAGGGATTGATTCTTTGTTCTCCCATTAATTTTTCTTTCCTCTTAAAGGAGGTTTATGGAATCACAGAATCACAGACTGGTTCAGGTTGGAAGTGACCTTTAAAGGCTATCTAGTCTAACCCCTCTGCACCCAACAGGGCCATCTGCAACTAGAGCAGGGTGCTCAGAGCCCCGGGCAACCTCCCCTGCAATGGTGCCAGGGATGGGGCAGCCACCACCTCTCTGGGCAGCCTGGCACAGGCTCTCCCCACCCTCAGCACCAACAATTTCCTCCTTGTATCTAATCTATGTTATCTTAGATGTGTTTGTACATACATGTACACCACTTACATACGCGTGTGCATGTAGGAGTTTTGGTTACTCAGGTCTGCACATGAGCACTTAGTTCCTAGACTCCCACTAGGAAAATCAATATAATTGCTGCAGGGAAATCCCATTCACCATTTATTATAAAATGGATTTATTAACGTTTCCCCATACATTTGCAATCCTGAAGCCATCTGGATTTAAAGGCAGAAGCTGCCCTTGTCCGGATCTAAATTGCTCAGAACAGAAAACTGCAATTTTGGCAGCTGGTTTTTGGGGTTTGGGTTTTTTTTTGGAAAAGCAAAGGTACTTCCTTTACAGAAATTCATACTTGATTTTATTTCTGAACTTTTCACTGTCACTATGGCAAGGCTGGGGGGGGCTGGGGGTGTGGGTTGCAATCTAAAGAGTCAGAAGTATGTTGTATCTTGTGATAGCATTCCCATGACACGCTGCTGTCAGCTCATCACTGCTAATTTCAACAGATAAACCTGCCTGAGTCAGTGTTTGAGGACAAGAGACTTTGTTTGAAGCTCGAGGAGAGTAGAGCAGCAGGACAACGAATATTGTGGAGCTTCCAGCGAGGTCCTTTCAGGGCTGGGCTTGGGGGGGTGGGGGGGTTAGATTGGCACATCAAGGACCTCCGTCGTGGTTCCCGCATCCCTCTCTACCGAAAGCCCATCCCTGCTCCGTAGAAGGAGAACGTGGAGTGGAGGCCAGCGGGGGCTGCAAGCTGAATGATGCAACCCACGGCTGAAATATTTGCTTCTGAGAGGGCGGCCGCTCAGCTCAGCTTGCGGTGGGGTTTGGCTGCCTCCCAAGCTCCCGGAACGGCCCCCTCGTCGGAGGGAGACGGAATCGTTCGGGGCGTCCTTCCCGCAGAGCAGCCGGGGATTTGGAGTTGGGTTGTTGTCTGGTTTTTCTTTTGGAATATATGGGTCTTACTGGAAATGACTGGGATTCGAAGGCTCTGACTCCCTCTCCTCGCTGGGGTTGCAAAGGGGTGCGAGGCTCCCGTGAAAAGATGAAAGGAGGCGGCTCCCCGAGCGCTGCTGTGCCCCGATGGCCCGTGCTCTCCTCCAGCCAAGAATTGAAATTCCTTCAAACTGCCTTTGATAAATAGCTGCATTTTTTTCCTCAATATGGGGTTTTGGCTTTTGTAGCGTAGCAGGCTTTTAGTTTTGTCCTTTTCATTCTATTGCTCCTCGTGGAGATTTTTCTAGCCGCTGAAGGGCCTTAACAATAGGTTAAGCATTGGCCCAGTTACGCGCGCGGTGAAAACGGCTTTGAATGTGGTATTAATCAAAGCAGGCATTGAACTGAAAGGAGAACTGCTGAAATATAGTTGGAGTAATCTGCAAATGAAAAGGGCTAGTGCCGTGTAGGGACGTCTGGTTTTCGGAAAGGGCTTGGAATATTGGGTGTAGTCTCCTCGTATAGCCACTAAAGTTGGGAGAAGACCATTTGTTTCGGGAAGTTCTGAGCATCCACCTTCTGAAAGTCAGTGTTTCCTAACAGGGCATCAGCGTTTGCTGGATACTTCTGTGTAGTTATCACAAGGAGTATAAATCCCAGAATCCCAGCATGGCAGGGGTTGGCAGGGCCCTCTGGAGCTGCTCTGGTGGCACCCCCTGCTCCATCCAGCAGGGTCACCCAGAGCAGGGGCCCAGCAGCACAGTGTCCAGCCGGGGTGGGAATCTCTCCAGAGAAGGAGACTCCACAGCCTCTCTGGGCAGCCTGGCACAGCCTCCCACACCCTCACACCAAACAACTTTCTCCTCCTGCTCAGATGGAACCTCCTGGCTTCCGGTTTGTGCCCATTGCCCCTTGTCCTGTCCCTGGGCACCACTGACAATCAGAGTCTGTCCCCATCCTCTTGCCCCCCGGGGCCCTTTATCTCTTGCTCAGCATTGCTCAGCTCCCCTCTCAGGCTGCTCTTCTCCAGCTGCACAGCCCCAGGGCTCTCAGCCTGGCCCCAGCACAGAGATGCTCCAGTCATCTATTTATTTATTATATATAAATGTATTCATGTAGTTACTGTAAAGACAACAGCTGCTTTAACAAATAACAGCTTTTTCCAAACTTTAGGTTTAGCTTCTTGGTTTTTTTTTTTTTCTGAGCAGAGTACCACCCTTAGGACAGCTTTGTGCTAAATGCAGGAGCATCAAAATATATGTACCTATTGTGAAAAATCACAGGTGGCTGAGTGGAGCATGGTGTTAAATGTAAACACAAAGATACTTCGTGCACATAAATACATGTAGGTATAAATACATTGATTCACATAACATTTTACGAGTAGAATCAGCCCCCCAAAGCTGCTGGAGAAACTTGCCGATGTTTTTTTTCTTCTGCTGAGGTGTGATTCTAACAACTTTTTTTGTTTCTTGTTCAACTTCTAGTGGAACTGGAGCACAGGATTGATTTTGAGCTCAGGGAAGGTCTCGTGGAGAGCAGATACTGGTCTGCGGTCACGTCACACACTGCCTATTGGTCATCTCTGGATATTGCGCTTTTCCTTCTAACCTTCATGTACAAACAGGACCAAGAAGATCCTGACAAATCCAATTTAGATGCTATTTGACTTTTTGACTTGGGGGTGGGGTGGGATGGGGAAGGAAATTTTAAAACAGATGGCACAAAAACTGATGTTTTACTGTTGAACTGCAGTATAAATGGCATGGAGGTTTCAGGTTTAAGTGCATGTTTGGATTTTTTTTTTCCTATTTCTAAAGAGAAATAATAATAATAATAAAAAAAAAAAAAAAGACCAAACCAAAAGATGATTTGTATTGAAAAGCACTTTATAGTTTTAACCATTTTGCAGTGCTTAATTAGACCTGAAATGTTTCCAAATTCCTGTGAACTCGGACTGTACAAAAAGCCAATACCTTGTGTAGCATCCCGTAAGCACGGCTGTGCAGTGTGCTTGGGTGATGTAACTTGTTAACGACCATAACTGCCATTTAGTTCATTAAGTATCAAAGATTAGTTGATTAAAACACACAAACAACAAACCTAAATTAATTCCCTTTAACAAAACCATAGGTTAGATACAAACCTAAAACTGCCATGTTCTGATGTTTTATGTATCAGTAAATAACAACCTGGTGGGGTCATTTTTCTGGGACTTTATTCAGCTCCACGTCCCATTATCCACAGTACCATTGAAAGACCATTCTGACTGCTGGCTTCTAAGGGTGCATTGTACGTGACACATTTAGAAACTAATGCTGAAAAAAAAAAGAAAGCATGAAGCAAATCTTTGAAATACTGTAATTATAATTTATTATTATCTCTGATTGTTTCATTTTATTCCAGTGTACAAAAACATTACTTTTTTACAGGTTTATTTTGACATAATTTAAAAACCACATTTATTTTCTACAGCGTTAAGACTTTTTCTCAGAAATACATATCTTTGTACTACTATTCAAATGAATATATGGACACTGTGGCACACTTTAAGTATTTTTTCATTAAAAATAAATATTTGTGGTTTCACACAAATGACATCAGTCACGTTCTTCTCAAAGGTAAGTAACTGCCTTTGCTTTTTAGGTCCCAAGTGTTTCTGAGGCACACGAAGGTTTTGACCTCAAGTTAGACTTGGTCTGCAAAGGATCCAGCTGTCTTTTGCTTCCCATTATTAAATGTATATATGTGTGTGTGCTTGTATAAGAATGTATGTCTATGTATATTTGTGTTCAAGGAACCTATTGAGAGGAAAGAGAGCAGCATAACATAAACTTGGTGAGGCCTGAAAATACCAGAGCTTAGATTAGAGTTCTATCTGAAACTAACTCAGGAGAAGTCAAGAGAGAAATGTTGTGATGAAAGGGAATCATCTCCAAATGAAACACTAAAAGGTCATTGCTGAGATTTTAAAGCAACGTGGAAGGCTTCGGAGTAGAAGTGGCAGATAGATGGCCTCTGAGCTGCCCCTGGCTGAGGTATTTATGAGCTCTATGGCATATGTAGAAGCTGCAGCATCTATACTGTTGTTTAAAAAGAGCAAAATCAGGCTGTGGTGTTGGTGAATAGCGGTGTTGTCAGTGTAAACAGATGTGGCAACATCAGCCCACCCCAGCAGAAAGCCTCAACAGAGGCTTGGAGATGTGGAACCCACCCAGATGTCCCTTTCTGAAATTCTGGGGGGAGGCAGAATGTAATTCCCCTAAATAATAATGCTTGGGCTGTTGCTTTTTTCCCTGCTCCCTGATGCAATGGGGAAGGAATTGGGAGGTAGGCCTGTGTGTTGGGGTTATGGATTTAGGAATAACTGTGAAGGGGGTAAAACCATGCAAAGAAAAAAGGCAGGGAGGAGTGGAGAGGAATGGGAAGGGAAGAAGATGACAGCAACAGCACTATAAATTCAGTGAGCCAATGCTCAACAAAGATATTCAGAGGGTGTAAAGGACTGTGCTGCAGTGTGGATATGTGAAAAAAAATCCCTCTAGCCTCGATGAACTGTAACTCTCCTGCCAGACATGTTTACCCTGGTTGATGAACAACTGTAAAAAATGAAAACAACCCTCTCGGAGAAAGAAGCTTCACACCTCTGCTCCAGAAAACAGGCTTTTGCTTACGTTACTGGCTTTCCAGATAAGTTGTTTAATCAGCTCTTCCCAATTAGGAGAACTCAGACATAAAAGGAGAATCTCCTTTTATATTTAGAACGTGCAAAACGGTTCCAAATGTGCACGGTTTGTGTTTCAGCCCTTGGAGCTGGACCGTGTCGCTGTTGCGTCCTCCCCTTCCGCTCCTGGATCTCCCCTCGTTCTCCGTCGAAACGCTGTAAACAGAAGGGGGTTAATTCCTGTCATTCTTGTGGGCTGTGTAAACTCTGCCGCTGTCCAGAACGTGTTTCAGATTTATGGAATAGCTCTTCCCCTCGCATCAGGACGTGCTGGTACTTGCTGAGCACTCTCCATATAAGGGATGAGATCCTACTTTTATGTCCGTCCCCCTTTGGTAAAGCGGGGAGATGTTGCCGAGAAAAAAAACCATATTGCTGGGAGAAGGAGGGATAGATAAGAAAGGCCAATATCTGTTCATCACTTTGCATTTTTCCTGAGTTAATGGACAGAGGGGTTTATGATTCTGTCCTCATTTGCACCTACTAATCTCTAAGCTTAATTACTAGCATAAAGCATACCTTGAAAGAATGAATGGAGTCTTATTCCAAAGTGTATGCAAAGATGTTAAGCACGCTGTGGGCAGACTTTCATCTTTTTAATCCTCAAAAATACCTCTCATCCTCCAGCAAAGATGAAATACTGTTTGCAAATTCAATTTTGAAGCTGGTAGGAAAAGGGTCGCCCCGTTTCTGTTCTGCAGCGTAACGCAGATTCAAGCAGGGTCACGTCTCTGCATGCTGGAGTCTCAATTTCACGCTGAAAACTTTTCTGGTCAGATGGTCTGTGGCATAATATAGAGCTGGAATGTCCTGGCTTCCAATTACTGCCTTGTTTTCTTCTGCAAGAACGATGTTTAGCTTTACAGGCTGTGTTGACTGGTGGTTTCTCTTGAGAAATCAAGATAAGGGAAGCGTACTGAGCTGCTGTCAGTCTTCTGACAGATACTGAGTGGTTTTGTGGAACTTCTCCTCAAGTACTTTGTCCAAATTCATCGTTTGCAGGGTTATTTTTTTTTCTCCTACGAGGAAGATAATCAGCTTTAAATTTTTTTTTTCTTTCCACAATTCTTTTTTTTTTTTCCTGAATTCCATCCTTTTGCTCCTAATTACCACAGCCTCCCTTCCCCAGTAGATGTTCTTCCTCTGCTTTTATTGCCCATGTTTCTGGAGTCAGAGGCCTTTTGCTTTATTTCACCATGATAGTCCAACTATCAAACTTCACTTATTTTATCCCCTTTCCTAATTAATATTATGAGGCTGAACTGAAACGTGTTTCACATTCTCGTGCAAATATTACCCCTGGTTATCACCTCTTCCTCCTTCACAGTTTTCTGTGGTCCTGGTGCTCATTTCCTACGCCGCTTGTCAGTCACACCAACTCTGCCCACAGCCAAATCACTGGGGATTGAGGGTTTTTACTTTTTTGTTTCCAAGTTGAGCTCATGAATCACTATGCCAACTGCTTGAAGTTAGCTAGTTAATGTAGATTTGTGTGCCCTCTGCCCAGCAAGCTTATTCGAAGTCCGTTGTTTCCTATTTTTCTGTTACTCCCTTGGAGAATAGGTTTCTGCCTCTGTACATCATTTTTCCACTGAAGCTGGACACCAGGTGATTGAGCTGTGGTGTTTTACAGGGTCCTGTCCCCCATCTCCACCATACATCTTCAGAGGCCACCAGGGTTTCAGTGAACTTTTCCACACAAGGACCCATTAATGGACTGCCACACAGACAAAGTTATTTTCAGTTTTCTAATCATTTTCTTACTGGTTGCTCTCTATCTGGGATCGTAGCAACCACTTCTCATTGTTTCCCCAGAGGTTGTGTGTATTGACTTTGCTGATCTTGCAAAAAGCTTTAAAATTGATTTGTTGTTTTCTATGTTTTTTTTAAACATAACCTGTGTGATAATCCCATTTCCTGGTTTGTCAGATGGACTTCAGCTTGATGTTTTTCTTGCATTCCATGTTTGATCTGCATTTAATAGTCATTTTTCCACAAAAGCAAACTTTCTCTTGGTTCAGCTTTTCCCTCCCTTTTCTATAGGTATATTTTAGTATAGCTTCTCTCTTAACCATTGCACTCAAGCCTCTTCTGAAGCGTTCGGTTTTCTTTTCTTCTTCGATTTCTGTCCACTGAATCGAAGCTGTTTTCCTCTTTCTCACAAGAAGAAAGGATGAGAGAGTTGGGGTTGTTCAGCCTGAAGAAGAGAAGGCTCCAGGAAGACCTTCTTTCAGCCTTTCAGTACTCAGAGAGCGTATCAGAGAGATGGGGACAGACTTTTGAGCAGGACCTGCGGTGACAGGACAAGGGGTGATGGTTTGTAATGAAAAGGGGGAGATTTAGACCAAAGAGAAGGAAGGAATTTTTGATGCTAAGGGTGGGGAGAGCCTGTGCCAGGCTGCCCAGAGAGGTGGTGGCTGCCCCATCCCTGGCACCATTGCAGGGGAGGTTGCCCGGGGCTCTGAGCACCCTGCTCTAGCTGCAGATGGCCCTGCTGGGTGCATGGGTTTGGACTGGATGGCCTTGAAAGGTCCCTTCCAACCCAAACTATTCTATGACTGCATGAATGCTTGAGCATGGCCTGTGTGTCTTCAAGACTTAAAGTGGAACCTTTGGAACCCAAGAAGCACATATTACCATTATGATCCCTGAGACTTCTGAAAGCTTAGTGTCAGCAAAGCCCAGATGGATATGTTTAGCTTTCAGGATGTGCTGGCGTGTTCTCTCTTCACTGCATTTGTGTGTTCCATCAGTCAGCTTAATTCTGGGACGGACAGAGCATTTTTGGTCGCTGTCAATGAACTTTGGCATGTTAGTGAGCAGTGAATCTGGCTTCTTCCAAGACTGGTTCCTTGCTCTTAGGGTTTCTTCTGCATCCCTTGAGGCCCATCTGCCCCACACTTTGCTATAGGTATCCCAATGTTTTGTGTTTCTCTTCGTGCCATTGCAGAAGCACTTAAAGCTGCATGCAGAGCTCCTGATGCTGGCTGTGTGTTGACACAGTCTTCTCTTCCAAGAAATAAGAGGAGAAGTCCTAATATACGGAGATAAATTCCTGGCTATCAAAGTTCCAGCTCACCCTGGAGGTCAGTGCTCTCTGGTTTCGTTAGAAAGCGAATTCCAACGTCAGCCTTTTCCCCTGAAAATGACCCATCTCCCCAGCTGCAGTTGCAACAGCTCTTGACTAGCAGACCTTGGCCGATCCTTTCCCTTCAAGAGTGAAAAGTCAATGAGTCCCCTTGCAAACACAAGATGTCCCAGAAGCAATCTGTTGTGGTTTTGAAATCCTCACTGGTTTATCCGAAGAGAGGGTTCTCATTAGACAATTCTGTGGGCATCTGCCACAGATTAACTTCTCTCTTTGTTTCTTGTATAAAATACCATTCCTTGCAGCTACCCTGCCCGTTCCCTGGTGCCTCATTGGTTGTGAGCATGGACACGGGAGAGATGAAGTGCAAACTTCTCTACTGCCTGCAGCCCTCATCAGACACTTGAGCTCTAAGAACCCCACATCCCATTTGTTGTTCTTGATGGTTTTGTGTCTCTTTGAATATCTCCTTGAAAACTCCTCTCAGAGTGGTCCCATGCTCTGTACTTAAAGGATCCTACCATTTCATCATAGTCCTTGATAAAGAAAATCCTAGACTTCCCTTTTAAAGCAGGATTTTCAAGCATGTTTGTGCCAAAGCATCTCGGGTTTGGGGGTTTTACTGCTTTCTTCAGTTTATAAGAAGGTTTCTTTAGCTTGGGTTTTGAACTTGTAATAGCTCTTTCAAGTAGAAACAAGCCTGACCCACTGTTTGATGAATCCAGGGTTTTTTTTCTCTCTGATATGCTAAGATGGCAAACCATCTGAAGCTACAAACTGGCATTTAGGTTGCCCGTTGTCCAGCAGTGGACCCTTAAATCTCTTGATTGAGATCTTCATCGGACCTCCCGTATGAGGACAGGCTGAGAGAGCTGGGGTTGCTCAGCCTGGAGAAGAGAAGGCTCTGGGGAGACCTTCTGGTGGCCTTTCAGGACTTAAAGGGGGCCTGCAGGAAAGATGGGGAGGGACTTTTTACAAGGGCAGGTAGTGATAGGACAAGGGGCAACAGCTTCTGACTGAAAGAGGGTAGATTTAGATTAGATGATAGGAAGAAGTCCTTTGTGTTGTGTGTTTGTGCTACCACCGGAAAGAGGCTGCCAGACCACATGATCTCTGGTGTCTTCTCACAGCTTGCGTTTTCAGAACTGAGTCATAACATCCACATAGTCAGGTTTTGCAGAGTCAGGGCCCAGCAGGCTGGAGATGGAGACAACTTCGATTCGCCCTCAGCAGTGAAAAAGGCAGTGGTGAAGGAATGAGCCAAGGTGGATGAGCTGGTGTAAACTGGTGTGGTCTCAGGGTGGTGATGCTCAAGAAACCTGGGTGTTGAGTTGGCCGGTGTTGCAAAAGCCATCCCCACGAGGAGGATGTAGGGCTTCCCCCTTGCTGCTGGTTGCTGTGGGACAGCAGCAAGCCCTGTGCTTCATCACTGGGAGTCCAGCTGGGCAAGAACAGGCTCCTGGGGTAGGTGTTTCCCATCGTGAATCGGTGTGGAAAGGCGAAGTGGACAAAAATCTCTGCAAGATGAAGAGAACCTTCTGAAATTTTAAAAGTTGGAGTTGCTTAGTCTGGAGAAGGGAAGGCTCCAGGGAGACCTTCTTGTGGCCTTCCAGTAATTAGAGGGGACCTACAGGAAAGATGGGGAGGGACTTTTATCAGGCAGTGTAGTGATAAGACAAGAGGTATTGGCTCCAAACTGAAAAAGCGGAGGTTTAGACTAGAGATAGGGAAGAAATTCTTTACTGTGAGGGTGGTGAGACACTGGCACAGGTTGCCCAGAGAAGTTGTGGATTCCCCCGCCCTAAAAGCATTGGAGGCCAGGCTGGATGGGGTTTTGAGTAACCTGCTCTAGTGAAGGTGTCCCTGTGGTTGGAAGTAGGTGACCTTTAAGGCCCCTTCCAAGCCATTCTATGATTCTATGAAACATGCAGAAATGATTTCTCTTTCCTGCTTCTCATCCAGCTCCCATTCTGATGAGGAGCACGCACGTGTTCAGGCTGAAAACGCCAGTGTCCTGCTCTGATAACTCTCCAGAATCTTTAATATCACAGCACTGGTCAGAAATTTTCGCATTCATAATTTTTTTTTCCTGCAACCAACGCTGACGTTTAAAAATAACTTGATGTACTTTCGACATCGCTGGGTGCGCTTTCAGTAAGGAAATGGTCAGACCTATTTGCAAAGAAGGACAGACTGCTTCCAAAACAAACACCATTTATCTCCGGGCTGGTGGCTCACAGGAGTATGTTCCAGAGATGCCACCACGACGTTCCACTGCTATTTCCCCAACCAGTTTTAATGCTGCTGGACTGTGAAGGGCCCTTCTGTTCATCTCCGTGCTTTGTATAAGGTGAGACACTGTTGGAGAAGGAATTCTCAAAGAGCTTGGAAGCGGTGCTGGTGTTTAGCCTCGTGTGCTTTGCTGGAAGGGCTTGTACCGAACCAGCAGCTGAGTATTCTGTGTTTACAAAAGCCTGATGTTGGGATGAGACAGTTCTGTCTCTTGGCACGCTCCTCAGGGTTTCTCCTTTATGCTTACCAGACTGCCCCTCGCATGCAAGTGAGCGTGGGGTTTTTTTCCTGGATTTTCATCTGAACTAGAGTATTAAAAATCAGCAGGGGGAAGGGAAGGAGGTGAGGCTCCTTTGTGGTGGTTACAGAAAAGGGAAGGAGGGTAGAAATGTTCCTCCCAGCAATGCATGCTCTGCTGCCATGAACGGAACCTGCGATCTCCTTCGTGTCGGAGAGACCACATCTGCATTTTGGGGGTGGAGGGGAAGAAAAAAAACCAGGCAGGAGAAGAGTTGATTAAATCAAGGCAAATCTTGGCAGCCTTGTGGAACAGCCTGATGTGTATCAGCCAGCACGTGTTCAACACATGTTGTAGCTTGATGCTCCCATCAAGAGACGTGGGCGCAGGGCGGATGGCAGCGAGCGGGACGAGAGCTACAGCCCTTTCCTCCCATGAGGGTTCACTCCTATGCCTGCCTCCTCCTTCGCTTTGGGGTTGAGTGATCCCTCCCTATTCACCATGAGAGCATCTGAACTACCTGAACCTGCTGCTCACCCAAAACATTGCTACTGCAAAGCTTCTCCTGGTGGTATTTCATCGCTCTGGTGACCAGCCTGGGGATAGTCCTGCAAGACAAACTGTGTCCTCTCTGCTTAGATGGGACCTCCCAGAACTGGAGGAGAGAGACCATAGGGTACACATGTGTGTCTCCAGGGAACTGAGCCTGTCCTGATCCTGAAGGTTACCTGGTGCCTGGTGCCCAGCCCGTTTTCACTGGGCAGCCTTTAAAGAGAAGCTGGGCTGCAGTTCAAGGCTAAGGCAACCAGTTTTTGCTTCCCAGAGCCACCTAAACTCAGACACTGATGGATGGCTCAAGTCAGGAGGGACCGTCGTGTCTTGTCTGACCTCCTGCAGGCGATAGCTTCCCACCCAGTATCACCAGGCTGCTTTCTAGGGATTATTCACTTTTCTTTCCCAAGTCACTGGGCTGACCGAGCATTGCAGCTTTGACATCTGCAACCACAAAGTCTTGGGGGAAAAAAAAATAAAAATAAAAATCTTGAGGAGCAGCTGCTTCAGGCAGCCTCTCTCTCTGCAGAGGATTTTGATTCTGAGCAGCCTTTGCATGCTTGAAAACATCCTCAGACCGTGCTGGTCCTGCCTTCTGCAATGTGCCCTATTTTATTCCAGCTACCCAAAGCAAACCAGAGCTGTACGGATTTTGCAGTAAATATTTTGCCAATTTCTGGTTCCATTTCATCATCGTGATGGCATTCTTGGCCTCCTCGGATTTCTGATTTATGGTGACACGTTGGCAGCCTTCTGGGGGAAGTGGGAGCTCTGGATGCAAGCTGTTGCTGTGTAAGCATGAAGGTCCTCTGGAGTTTGCTCTGCGGTGTCTGGAGAAACTGTGCGCGTGCGGGAGCGTGGATGAATGGATTGTGTGCATTATGTGGGTCTGCAGAGCGCACTTGTTTCTCCACAGTCTGGGCTGTGTTTTAAGTCAGGGCTTTAAAACAAGCCTAAAAGCTTCTGCAAAATAATTTTCCCCTCTCCAAACAATTTCGTTAATTAGCTGGCGAAATCGGCGCTTGCTGACTCTCCCTGAAGATACCCCTTCTGGAACAAGATCTTTTCTTTAGATTTGGATGAAATGCAATGATTGAGTCATGAGTTTTCTCTCTGGCTCTGTTGCTGCAGCGGGGAATGTTGTTCACAATACTGGCTGTTGCCATATGCTTTTTTCATCAACTGAAAGGGTGCAACTTTCTTTTTGCTTCCCCCTCCACTGACTCACTCCCCAAATATGTTTCTGGTTAGGATGCCTTCTGACTTCTTCCTGACAGAAGGTTTTCTAGTTTGCAGTTAGCCTTGTGAATTGCCTCTGTGAGCTCTAAAACATCCCAGCCCCTGGCAGGAGAGGACGGGTGTTCCTGGAGAGCAGAGGCAGCGGCAAGATGCTTACCTGGGTCTTGGGTGCTTTGCGTGGTTGGTAGCCAAAATGGGTTTTGCAGAAGCCAAGCAGTCCTGCTCTGATGCCCACCAGTGATTCCCTTCGTATCCCACACACGGGTTGTTGCAGTCTGGGAAGAGCCCAAGGGAATCACAAAGAGGTCTCCCTTCTGGATTAGGTGAATTGGGCGTTTGATCTGTTTGCAACGTGAACTGCTGGAGATGCTGGCTGCAAAACAGCTGAGAGGGACAAATGGGCAGACAGACAGACGTGTCCCTTCCTGAATTCACTGCATTCAGGCGTCCTGTTGCTGTCCCCCAGAGCAATCCGTGTAGCGACCTTCAGTGCTGATGTCAAATTTCCTCAGAGAGGGCAAGTGAGGAGCACAGGGCTTTTGTCAGAGCCAACCCAGTGCTCCCAGCATCCTGCGGTGGGTAGCTTCCAGCACTTGGCCAACAGAAGGAAACAGCTCACCAGAAAAAAGCAGACCATGAATCATTCAGACGATGCTTCCTGAACCTGACCTTGCAGGAAAAAAAAGCTCTGCACCTGCGAGCGTGGGACTGGGTTTTTGAAGACCAGTGTCCATTGCACCCTACCACTGATACCTTGCTGTGGTGGGGCTGCAGGTGTACACTGCATCCTCACCTCCCAAAGTCTGAGCAGACCAGGAGATGCCAGAGAGGCTGGGAAAAACAGCTTGCCTCTTTTTCCAGCTAAAGGAACTGAGATGGTGAGAGTTAAGCACACTGGCTCAAAGCCAGAGTGCTTGGAAATGAGCCCAAATCTTCCTTGTATTAGCAAGGACATGACCGTGTAGGATGCCTTGCCCTGCTGGAAATGTCACCCATGATCTCTGGGGCAGTTATTCTGCAAAGAAACATCTCCTTCTCTTTTTTCTTCTCCCGCATTGCTCTGTCTTGCAGGAAATTCCTCATCTCTTTGATCTCCTGGGATGCAGGAGAGTTGAAACGCACCAGTCTTTGCACTCTCCCTTGTAGCACTTCTCAGTTCCTACAACTTTGCCTGGAAACTGAGCTCTGGGCTTACTTACCCACACTGGGAGCTTTCCCAGAGGCCTCCCCACTGGCACAATGCTATGGAGAAAGTTATTCTAGCTGAGCAACAACCCAGCAGCACGTCCCTGGGTGTCGTGTCGATGGCAGAAGACACGTAAGGGCACCGGTGAGTCGGCCCTGCAAGACAGCCCTGCCTGATCCTGGCACTTCTCCCAGGGAAAGGAAACTGGGATTTAGATCCTCCCTGTCCCCCCTCACCTCAAAGCCAGAGAGCTGCTCTTCCCTGTGCCGCTGGGGATGTCATTCTGAGATAACTCGCCATGACCATGAGCCATTTGGGTACAGAAGGTGGCAATGATGGCATCGTGTGCCAAAGCCACCTGAGATGCCAACCCTGCTCCCAGGACTCAGGTTCTCATAAGAAGAGGCTTGCTCTGTTATACAGCAGGTATTACCTTCACACTGGGGCCCCTTCCAGGAAAGATGTGTCATTTATGACTGATCTCCATAGGTTTGTTACCCTCACAGCCTTGCTAACCTCTCCTTTGAGATCCAGGAATGACTGCTGCAAGGTGGTGCCCAATTTCCATGTGATCTGACAGAACTTGGCGGGGTTTTGCTGGGGAGGTTTTGTTTTGGGTTTTTTTTCTTATTCTTTCCAGTCCCACCATCACTTTTTTTTCCTGGTCTGATGCTGTCATCATCTGATGTCATCACTTAGAAGGTGAAAGAGGAGGCAGAGGTGTTTCCTTGCACAGAACAAATGTTGGAATAACCCATCTTTGCTCAGCTGGCAGCATCTCCAGTGCCCAAAACACCCAGGAGAGACATAAGCAAAGCCTGGCCATACCGCAGCCTTCCCTGCAGGGAAGGACAGGGGTCTTGATGCTTGGAAAAATATACCCTGGCAGCACAATCTCCTGGAGATCTCCCAAAGGAACTGATGAAACCCGAAGCTTGTGTTATTTAAAACTGAGCAAAATAAAGAGCTGGAGGCAGCAAGCTCAGTGTAAACGGCAGTGGCTTCTCAGGACCTGCGTTATAACTCCCTGGGGAGGAAAAGCATATCAGGCAGCCAAAATAGGTCTCTCCTCCTCTCCACTGCCATGTTTCCGTGTAGCTGGGAAAACGAACGAGGTCTTGGGAATGTCTTTTTGCCGGCTGTGCATTCAAACATGTGGCTGAGATACTTTCCTGTATCACCTCCCCTCCTTGCAGTTCCCTGCTAAGGAGAAGAGTTTGGGACTTGTCCTTGCCCATCTGCATGGCCACCAGCGTGGGGGATGGTGCTGGATACAAGGTGCCACAGACCTCTGAGGGTCTGGCCAGTGCTGGGCTGATGTGTCAGGATCTGGGCTGTTGGGTGGAGATGAGATTTCCCAAAAGCAGCTGGTCCTTGGCGTAGAGAGCTTTGAGGAGCCAAACAAGGTGGTAAATACTTTCCTGTACTCTCCAGCACTGGGTCAGCACATGAGCGCAGCATCTTAGCACAGGGGTGCTCATGGTGAACCCTGGGTCTGCATGCCCTGGCCCTGTTTCTCACTTGACAGGTGGGTGGCAGGTACCTGGGTTGGAAACCTAAACCCAGAGCCCTTGTCCATCTCCTAGAAGGTGGCACTAAACCTCCCTCTCACTCATTGCTTCAGCTTACACCCCCTGGGGATCTCATTGTGTTTGTGCCACCCATGGAGCAGTGGTCCCAGCTGAAATTTGAACATCCATCATGAGGAATAACCATCACCCCTTCTTGGTAAGACAAAGGGTAATAGCTTTAAATTAAAAGAGGGAAGATTCAGACCAGACATAAAGAAGAAATGTTTTACAATGATGGGTGGGGAGAGCCTGTGCCAGGCTGCCCAGAGAGGTGGTGGCTGCCCCATCCCTGGCACCATTGCAGGGGAGGTTGCCCGGGGCTCTAAGCACCCTGCTCTAGCTGCAGATGGCCCTGCTGGGTGCAGGGGGGTTGCACTGGATGGCCTTGAAATGTCCCTTCCAACCCAAAGCAGTCTGTGATTCTATGATTCTATGATCTCTCTGCCATGGAGACCCCGTCTCACCCAACGCATCTCCCCGCGCACCAGTCTCCTTCCCAAGAGCTTCCCAATAGCCTGTTAAGGCACTTCAGAGCATTGACCTGATTTTCTCCTCTTCTCTGTGAGTCTCCAGGCTGTTTCCTATCACACTGCCATGGGGCTTGGCTTCTCCTCCCACCCTCCCACGGCTGTGCTCAGCAGCGGCTCGCGGTACATTCCTTCACAGCGTAATCTCCGGCTTGCTATCTAAGGAGCTGAAGGATATTTCCAACCCAATGCTGCCAGAAAATACTGGCACCCACCTCCAGCTACCTTCCTCTCATACACACATCCAGCTCCTCAAGTGCTCTGATACTCTGCCATGTTTAAACAACCATCGCTTACAGTCAGCTCTCAATGTGGAGGCTTATTTTCTGTTTGGGTTTTTTTGATGGGGGTTTTTTGGGTGGATTTTTTTTTTTTTTTAAACTCTTCTCCAAGCCCCAGCTGGTTTCTTCAGTTTCTTGCCCTGGTGACTGGGCTTGACAGCTGAGATCCCACCTCTCCTTCCTACAGGAGCTGCTCATCACCCAGACTGCTCTGCTCAGAGGCGAAGTTCATCCCCCCACCCCTGCTGATTCAATAACATCTACCTTATTAAACCACTCTGCTCTGCTCTGTCTTTATTTTTCCAGCACTAACTGCATTACCAGCCTGCTTGCATCTGACCTTTCCGGTGAAGGCTGAAGCCAAAAAAGCACAAAACCATCCAGCTGTCTGAGCATCATCCATCTCCAGCTTCCCCCAGTGCAACAAGCTCCCAAATGTGCGTGGCCACTGCAGCTACACGGAGCATCTCGGGTGTCCAAGAGGCAAGTAAAAAGTGTCAGCTCCTCTCCCCTTTTAATAGATGCGTTTATTTTCTGCTTGATGTTCTCCAAAATCCTTTTATTCAGCTCAGAAAACCTCAGTGCAGCACTGAGAGCTGAAGTGAGAGGTGGTAGAGATGCAGACATGGCCGGGAAATCTGAGCCCATCATCTGCTGGTGCACTAAGCCTCCTGTTTCTCGGCAGCCTCCTGGTGTTATTTTCCCTGCAAAAGGAAGCACTTTGGGGTTATTTCTGACCCAAACCTACACACAGGGGTTGTTGTGCTTGTCCACCATACCAAAGCACACCAGTCATCCTGGGCAGCACTGTCCCAGTGGGGACAGTGGGGAGCTGCATCCGAGGTGGTTGTAAGTCGCTGCCGTGTGTCCAGCCTCAGCATCTCCACCTGTAAAATGGGGAGAATCATAGAATAGAATCATAGAATCATTATGGTTGGAAAGGATCACTGCAGCTTCCTTGGCCAGTTTCCTTGGCCAGTTTCCAGCCTTTCATACCTGGATTTGACCAGCAAAGTCCAGCAAACACCCCAAAGGCAGAAAGGGGAGTCAGGATATGCTTGTGTTTGGTTGAAACCAAGATGAGCGAGCGGTCTGGGAGCTGCGGGGAGCCCCACAGATGCGATGCCCAAGTGAAGTGGTCACGGGGGAAGATGCCCAAGTGAAGTGGTCACGGGGGAAGATGCCGAGTCGCTTCCTCTGCGCCCACCACCTGGGGTCTGGGGCAAATCCGGCTGATCCACACAGGATGAAGAGGACCTGAATGACGACTCCATCGGGGCTACGTGGCGTAAATACCCCCCGGTGCCTGCGTTGCGTCGGCGCCTTTGCTCAAGGGGCTGTTATCAGCCCAGCTTTCGCAGAGCTCTGACGTGGGTTTCGAGAAAACCCTCCTTCGGAGCTTTTTGTTCTCCGGCAGCGCGTGAGCGAAGGCGGCCAAACGCCAGGCAGCCCTGTCCTCGGTGCCCTCCTCCTCCTTCCCAGCTTCCTGAGCAGGGGTGGGATTGATCAGGAGGGGATGATTTATGGGACGGGTGTGATTTATGGGGGCTGCTGTTATACTTTTTGTTTGGCCCTTGGGGCTTTGCAGCCTTGGGGAACTCCCAGCGCCCTGTGCCAGCGTGGCTTGCTCTGAGTGCCTTATTCCTGAGGCTTTGGAGGCTTCAGGGATCAGACAGTGGAAACAAAGTGGTCGTGTTTCTGTAGGGACGTCGCTGCTGGCCTCTCCTTCCTTCTTGATGGGCTTGGGAGCAGCAGGTAGCTCATCTCTAGGGAGCCCAGGGCCACGTGGCTCCTTCTCAGGATGCCACACAGAGGGGAGGTGTGGGGTTTTGGGGCCACGAGTGTGTTCCAGCCATCCATTGGTGCTTGCTCTTCACATTGTGGGAGGTGTCTAGGTTTCCCCATTCACACCCTGAGCTGCTGCTGTCATAGCCCTGGCTATGGGAGATGAAGGATAAACTCATCTTTGAGTATCTTTCTAGGGTTGTGGGGTGGGGACCAGGACAATGGCCCTAAGTGTAGCCAACACGGAGCATCCCAGTACTGGCCAGAGAGGATGGGTGACCCAGGCAGGGGTTTCTGGGCTTTCCACAGTGGGAAAATCATCCCACTCCCTTCCCATCCTCAAGTCCCTTGAACATCACTGGGCAGCCAATCCCCAGGGCTGGATTTGCTCTTCCATTTCACCGTTTGGTGATTTTTGCAATGCCGTAGGGTCGGGTGGTGCCCCGGGGAGCTCATCATATGCTGAGCAAAATTTGCACAGGGCAGGGGGATTCGAGCAATGCTTGCAAAGAAAAAATGGTGTGGTGAAACCTCAGACCTGGGGAGGACATGGATTTGCCCTCAGTGAGTTTTGTCTTTGACCCCCTACATGTCTTCAGCCAATTGTGACACCACTCCAGAACATATCCATAGTGGTGGGAATGGTCCAGCATGTCTCTGGGATGTCCTAGGGCTCCACAGCCCTCGGGTCCCCTAATGAAGTGTGTGACAGATGAGCTTCATCTTGCTGTTCCCTGTGATGATAGAGGGAAAACCCGTGGGCTGGGAGCCAGTTTCCCCAGACCGTTGGGGAGGGGAGAGCTGGGACTGGAGAGATAACAGGAAGCACCAGTGCCAGGGCTTGGGGTGGGGTGGGGTGTTGATGCTGTGGCACTCGGTGATGTCAGCCCCAGGGCTGCCACTTTGCAGACACACAGGATGGGGCTACGCAGGGTGCCAGGAGCATCTTTCCTCCTCTCTGTTGTGACGTGGGGAGATCTGCAGGGTGCTGGGTGCCAGCACAGGGTGCTTCCCTTCAGATCCGCTTCCCATCAAGCAGCTGCCCTGACACAGCCCGAATCTTGATGGTGTGATTTTTTTTTTTTTCCCCTACTGCTTCCCAGTAAATCACTTCCAAATAGACAACTTCCCACTAACCGGCCAGCTCTGCGGACGATGGCGTCAAAGCCATCAGATGAATTAGTTGGGATTTTTGGTTTTTCTTCTTGCTGAGTAGCAGTGGATAAATGATGCTGGGTGTTTCTTCTAACACCCCAGAGCCACCAGCTCCAGGGATGGTGATTGAGCGTTGCGTGACATGTGGGTTTTCTTCGAGTCCCAGCTCCGTGGGAGAAATTCAAGCCTTCCAGCCTGTACTTTGTATTTCTAAAGGCAAATGAATAGGAGGCCTTCTGGAGGTGGAGAAAAGCCAGAATGGGAGTGGTAAAGGCTCCAAAAAATCCTATGGACAATAGAAAGTGGTTTAATATGTTGTATATTACAGGAGAAGAGGGAGGTTGAGGTATTTGAACCTTTGGGCTGAAGTAACCCCCTTTCTCTCAGGCAAATACAAGTCAGTTGTGTGGTAAAGTACCCTTACAAGTCACTTTTAGCCAAAAGACTCTATAAACTGACCGTCTTCTGGGATTACCTCATCAAAACACAGCATTTTCCATCCTGGGTTTCTAGAAAATGAGTTACACCACACAAAGCATCTGCAGCATCCTCAGGTGAGTACCTTCCAAGAGCTGGGGCACGCAGTCGAGGAAACCTATGTTTGGGATGGGTTTTGCCAAAATCGTTTGGAAACCTTGGTGGTGGGCAGGGTGGAGGCAATGGTCCAACAGCCCCGGGGATTCTGGTGCTGAGTGAAAGAGCAACGGGGATGGCAGCAGCTGAGGGACAGGTTCCTACAGCCCCATGAAGCATTTCTGTCCCATCCTTTACTAAACCATGGGCTGTGCAGAGCAGTATGATTTGCTGCGCAAGTCTCGAGGTGACGTTAAGAATCCAAGGTGAGGATGATGTGCGGTACCAAAACCATGAGCCAGGCACAAGGTGATGCAGAGGAAGCTCAATGACAGCAGCAGAGTCCTGGGCATGGCTGCTGTGAGACAATCAGGCACTGGGCAGGGATCTGGAAGGACATTTTCAGCCCTGGGGCTCTATCAGATTTGGGGGAAATTTATAGAATCATAGAATTACAGACTGGTTTGGGTTGGAAGGGACCTTTAAAGGTCATCTAGTCCAACCCCCCCTGCACTGAGCAGGGACATCTGCAACTAAATTATGTTGCTCAGAGCCTGAGTACCTGGGATTTATCCAATTTCTCCATCACATGGATTCAAATGTTCTGCTAACAACTCCCTCCTGCTAAAACTGATGTCAAAAGGGTGCTCCAGGACCCACCATCTCTTTCAGACATGAATTTCAAGGACCCTTCTGACTCTGGGAACAACTGGAAAATGATTTGGGGCACGTTGCCTCCTTTCTGGGCCAAGGCAAGAGTAACATTTGGTGAAGGTCACTCCCGGCAGCTGGAAACATCAGAAGGACACATCTGCATGATAGAAGAAGGATAAAAGATAAACGACGGCTCAGGGATTAATGTCAACAGGAAACTAATGCCTGACACATGCCGAGGCAGGAGAGCCAGCGGAGTTATTTGTTATGAAGAGCTGATTGTGGAGGAAGAGGCAGAGAAACAAACCTCCCAGCCTGAGGCTACCAGAGTTTCCAATTCCTGGAAAGAAGGTGAAGAAGGGACAGAGAAATGTCCTGCAGCAGGGCTTGGCCCACAGCACAAGCCCAGCAGGCTCCAGTATAATGCAGAATGGAAATGAAAAGTGATTTTGTAGCTGTAGAGCAATGAAACTTCCCAGCCTGACTTACCAAGGGAGGAGGTAGCTCGCTCTGGCTCCACATCTCTTATGTGAGCGTACCTACCTCTTGCAAGCTAGGATTTATTCCAGCTGCAGGCTTGTCTTTTGTAACCTTTGGGCATGAAGGACCAAGCAGGATGGTTGTGACAGTCTCAAATCTTGGTCCTGGGCTTAATCCCATGAGTCCTTAGTCATTGGGAGGAGAGATCTGGCCATCCTAAGGTTGATGGGTCTTGTTTTCGGTAAGGATACAGATCTTGGCATGAATACTCCTTGCCTAGAGCACCCAGATGCATTTCCACATCAGGTTGCCTGAACTTTCTTTGGAGTGACTAGGACAAATGTCCTATCCTGAAGACGTGAGGACTTGAGTCTACAGATTTATTCCTGGCCTTCAGGCTCTGTGAAGATAGGCAGTGCTCAATCCTGAGCCCCACATACCCCTCCAGCTCCAACACCTGCTTTCATCTCCGTTCTTTCTCACAGCTAGCAAGAAAAACCTAAAGACATGAAACCAGCTATGAACCCCCCCAGAAAAGGTTGCCGAGACTCCATTACAGACAGGCCCAAAGATCAGACAAACTCATCGGAATTCTTCTGAGCTCACCATTCAGAAGTAAACATTACATCCAGCTGAGATGATGAGCCTGGAGGAAGACTACACATGAGCAAAGCAGTGGGACTGGAGTTGTGTTCTAAGGGACATAAGCAACTATTATTTTACTGCTGGGCACTGAGGTACAGAGATGCTGAATGACCTTTGCAAGATCTCAAGAGGGAATGACTACAGTCTAGAAAGACTAAACCTCCACATCTCAAGCGCTTCTTCCAGACCTTAATCCCAAATATTGTCCATCCTTCCGTTACGACGATGCTGAATAACTCCACGAAGGTGACTGCACGTTATACAATGTGTAAGCTGTGGCAGCTCCATTACTCTGCATATATGTCCAGAAAAATAAAAAAAAGCCAAGTCACGTGGACGTTTCCGAAATGACAAAACCAGGGAAGAACGAATGCGGCCAGGAATAAACAAGGAAGCGGAGCTACCCGGCATGTTTCCTTTGCCAGGAGCTCGACCTTCTCTCTGCTGGGAAATGGTCATTTTGTGAGAAGAGAACCTTGGCTACGTCCAAGAGATGCTTGGAGGTGAAGAGACACATGGAGAAAACCATCCAGGTGCTTTGAACTTCTCTCACCTGCTGTGACACGATGCCGGAGAGGCGGGAGCAGGCAATCAGGGGTTAGTGTTGCTCTTACAGCCGCTGCCCAAGTTTATTTCTAGTAGTGCATTTTTTTTCAGAGGGACTCAAGGAATGTTCCAAGTCCCTGGTGGCTTAAGGGATGTCTGTGAAGAGCCCAGGGAGAAGTAAAGAGCTTGCAAACCCTGCACGAGGAGGAACGGTACCAGCAGCAGTGGTTCTAACGGAGCACGCAGGCGGGGAGATGTTAGAGACACAAAAAATGCCGGAGGCAAAACAAGCATCTGCATTTCTCCTTTTTTGGGTTTTCTTTTGAAACTTTTGTCCTTGTTAAGGAAGAAGCTGCAGACGGGGAATATCGAGACCCGGGTGAAGCTGAGGGGTGCCGGGGGCCAGGCTGGGGCTGCCCGACACTGCCTCAGAGTACATCGCGCTCGGCCGCGCCGGAGCATTTGAGGATACAGAGCTTTTGTTTACATGGAGGTTCGGGGAATTTCTTTGCCTCTGTAGATGGAGCCGGACCAGGGCACTGCTTCTCCTGCTCCAGTCACCCAGCCGAGGCACCCAAATACACAGGGCACGTTTCCATGGCCGGTCACCCTGGAAAGAGCCAGTCTGACCGGCTTGCCCAGAACCGCCAGGCAACAAAGCCAGTTGGTTTCAACAACTGCTCTTAACAATTTAAAAAAAAAACCCCACAACAACAACAAAAAAAAAGAAGGTCATGAACAAAAAAAAACCCTGAGTCGAATAAACCCGTGACAGGGAAGGAGCCACTCAACCTCATCCCGGATTTCCCAAAGATGCCCCTTGAGTCACTTCATCAGCAAAGCATCCCAGTTTCTGCGGAGCAGAGGCGGAAGGAGCGGTGGGCTGGGAGCTGTGCCCCCACTGACAGATCTGGTAGGTATCATCCCTGGCCCGCTGGAAGTGGCCATGCGTTTCGACACCTTATTTGGCTATTGCTGCTCTTAGGGAGCGAGGACTTCTTCCAAACAGTGGGAAGAGCCCTGGGGATGCTTGGCTGCCTCTGACGCAAGAGCCTCGCCGGTGCATTTTTGACCTTGCTTTGCGTCTCGGCTGAGTATTGGAGATCACGTTGCCCTCCCCTCCGCACACCCACCGCCGAGGCAGGAAAGGAGAGCCCCAGGGATGGCAGCGTCCGGCCCCGGCTGGGATAGAGAGGGCAGAGAGAATGGCTTTCCCTGTCCTCAGGGAAAGAGAAACTCCACAAATGGTTTTAAGAGCAGAAGGAACCGGCAGCCTCTACCTCACGGCATGCAATCAGCTGTACTACAGGGTTACTAGCTCCAGCGGAGCCGTATTGAATTGCATCAGCTGGGAACCTCGGCCAAACCATTCGGTTGAGAGTAACCCTTTCTATTTATTGCCCTATTGTTTCCCACTGGAAGAACACCGAGATATTATCTGTGAAAGCTGTATTGTTACAGACCGGCTTCCCCCTGCCCTCCCAAGCCTGTAAATTACACTCCAGCTTCCCAGTTTGGGGGAATGAAACGGTGGTTACATTGACAGGGATTAAGGCCCTGGGAGGATTTGGTGGGGGAGGTCATCCCGTCCCATCCTCCCGCTGTTCCGGGCAGCGTTACCCAGTTTCCCCCGGCAGTATCAGCCACGTTAGCCCAAATCCTTCACACTGTTCACAGGTAAAACCTGGCTTGCTCTGCCCATAGCGAGCTCGGGAAAGCTTTTATTAATGCACAAAGGAAAAAAAGAGGAACAGCCCTTTAATATCTTTAAATATAGCCCCTTAAATATCTCCGTTATAGCAGCAAAGGTGGCAAGACTTTACCATCTTCATTAAGGTTTTTTTGCCTTCACGACAGCAAAGCTCCCGCTGCCGTTCGCGGCGCGGGACATGGGATTGCTTATGGAGAAAGCTCCAGGCTGGTGGAACCATCCCCAAAGACGCCAGGGAAGGGCACAGCTGTGTTGGGATGCAGCTTTCCATCACCCAGCCCAGTGCGGGGCACATCCTGCCCATCACCACCGACCACCACGCTGGACCTCAAAGCGCGGCTCCTTCCGCGTGACGGCTTTTCAGGAAGCCCGCTCGCCTTTGGCGGGATGTATGTATCATTGGGTGGAGAGCTACAGGAAGCGGATAATATTATTTATTATTTTTTTTTTTTTCACTCTCCATTTGTGCCGGTTCAGACTCTTATTTAAAAGACAGTTCCTATTTCCTAGATTCGCAGATGATGAGGATGGAGGGAGCCAGCCCATCGCCCAGCCTCAACGCGGGCACGGCGCGGGCCGCGGATGGCGATGCTCAGGTAAAGGGGTTGCCTAAAAAACCAGCCTTTTTTTCCTTAGGAATGAGGCGCTTTGAAATGGCCAGCGTTAAAAAAACAAAACAAAACAAAACAAAACAAAAACCCGCTGGTTAAAGGCAGCAGAGAGGATGGCCGCGGAAAAGGAGCTCAGAGAACCCCCGCGTGTTCGGGACACGGGGTCCCAGCAGGCCCGGAGGCCGCTCTCCGGGCCGGCTCATGAGCTCTCCCCTCCGCACAGCCCCGGACCGCCGAGCTCCGGACCGGGGGCCGAGGGTGAAGCCGGGGGGAGGGCGGGAGGGGAGCCCCGGTTCCACAGCCCGCGGCCAGAGCTGCCCACACCGGGCCCAGCCGAACCCAGCCGAGTCTGTTCGGGTCGAGCCGAACCGGAGCGTTCCGAGCCGGACCCGGGCGAGCCCATTCGGGCCGGTCCGAGCCGCCCCCCCCGGCGAGTCCCGGATGTTGGAGCGGCCCCCGCTTGCTCCGTCCTTCGCTTCCATAAAAGGCCAAGGGGCCCGGCGGCGCGGGGCGCGTTTTTCCTTTAATTATTATCCCCCTCCTCCTCCGCCCTCCTCTCCCTCGCTTCCCTCCTCCTCCTTCTCCTCCTCCCCGCCCGCCCCTTCTCCTCCCGCGGCGGCCCCGCAGGCAGTGGCTGGGGGGCGGCGGGGCAGCGCTTGGACCCCCCCCCCCCCCCCCCCGCCCGCCCCGATCCCGCCCCACCGCACCCCCATCCCACACGCACTCCCCACCCCCTCCCACCCCGGGGCGCGGAGCTGAGCCGTGCCGTGCCTAGCCGTGCCGTACCGAGCCGTGCCGTACCGAGCCGAGCCGTGGCCGGCGGGCGGTCGGTGAGGCGCGGCTGGCGGCGCAGGAGGCCGGGGCCATGGCGCTGGACGGGATCCGCATGCCGGACGGCTGCTACGCCGATGGGACGTGGGAGCTGAGCGTCCATGTCACCGACCTGGGCCGCGACGTCACCCTGAGGGTCACCGGCGAGATCCACATCGGCGGCGTCATGCTGCGCCTCGTCGAGAAGCTCGGTGAGTTCTGCTGGAACCGCCCCCCCCATCCCCCCAACCCTCCCCCCACTCCTACAGCCAGCACAGCACAGCACCCTGCCCCAGAGCGGTGCGCCGGGACCTGGCACCCTGTGCCAGCACCCAGCACGGCACCCTCTACCAGCACCCAGCACGGCACCCTGCCCCCAGTACGGTGCCTGAGCACCCAGAGCTCTGCCCCCCTGTACAGTGCCTGAGCACCCAGCACTTGAGCACCCAGCGCTCTGCCCCCCAGTGCAGTGCCTGAGCACCCAGTGCTCTGCCCCCCAGTGCAGTGCCTGAGCACCCAGTGCTCTGCCCCCTGTGCAGTGCCTGAGCACCCAGCACTTGAGCACCCAGCGCTCTGCCCCCTGGTACAGTGCCTGAGCACCCAGCACGCTGCCCCCTGTGCAGGGCCTGAGCACCCAGCACTTGAGCACCCAGCGCTCTGCCCCCCAGTACGGTGCCTGAGAGCCCAGCGCTCTGGTCCCCGTACGGTGACTGGGCACCCAGCATCCTGCCCCCCAGTAGAGTGCTCGAGCACCCAGCACCCTGCCCTAGCACCCTACCTCAGCACTGTATCCCAGGCCCGAGCTGCCCCTTTCCCTACACACCCATCCGTTCCCCACCCAGAAGCCCCCAGTCCCCCGAGAGCCCCCGTGCTCCCAGCCATCAATCACCCCGTGCTGGGCTTCCCAACAGCATCTGGCCAAAACCAGCCAAACTCTTCCACCCTGGGGCTGGTTTGCCTGTGGTGGGACCTCAGCACCCATCTGCTGGCTGCTTTGCACCCCGGATTTTACACCGGGCCGGGAAATGTCTTCATTTAAAGGTTGATGGGGGAAGGGGAGATTTTTAGGGCATTCTGAAGTTGTAGCTGGCTCTGTGGATGATGGAAGCCCTTCCGAGGGGCCCTTTTTGCGAGCACGGGGTGATGAACGGCGTGGCGAGGGTGACGGGGGGCTTGGGACCGGGGACACCCTGGTGCCCGGTGACTTTGGGCGAGCACCTGGACAAAGAGCCCGTTTGTCTGGGACGCGTGGGAACTCGCGGCCGAAGCCACCGGGACGGTTTGGTGGCCGAGGAGCCGGCTTGGGAGCGCTCCCCGGGGAGCTCTGCCCTGCCAAACCTTCACCCCTTGTCTTTATTTTTTTTTTTTCCTCTTTATCAGTTCTTTATGGCTCCGGGGTTGTTTACTCAACGGTACAGTCTGTAATTGCTCAAATAAAATATTAATTGCGAGGTCCCCGCGCGTGCCTGCGGCTGTGGGAGTAGCGGAGCTGTCAGCTACGCCCGCGAGGTCCCCGGCTCAAGGAGCAGCTCTCCGAGCAGCTTTTAAAAATACCCTTTTTCCCACCCTGCTTAGGTTTTGATTTATTAATTATCTGAAGCTAAAAGGAAGGAAGAGCCGGGTATAAATACGCCGCTTTCGAAAGGAAGCGGAGCGCTCGCATCAAAGGATAACCTTGACTCTCGGGAAACTTGGTTTTTCTTGGGTTTTCTCGTCGTTTTTACGCCGGAGTTTGTCGAAGTTGAGCACTTGGGGTGGGGGGGAGGAGGGAAATAAAACCTCTTTCTAGAAACGATACCAGCCCAGGCTGTTGATCACGAATGAATTAAGCGCTGCTCCCCTTGGTTTCCAGCTGCTCCGGGTGTCGGGCTGGAGTCGTGTGCTGGAAACCGGGTGCGTACGTGGGGACGGAGCCCGGCGAGGACCTAAATTAGCGCCTGACGTAATTCATTCCCCCCCCCCCCCCCCCCCCCCGACTTAAAAATGTTTGCCTGGATCCTCTCCACTTGTTAAATTAGGGATTGTATTAGAGGGAAGGAATGTGGTGGCTGCAGTGGGGGGAGCAGGGATGGTTCTCCCCGGGTTGGGGGCTCAGCGGCAATGCCCCCCTCCCCGGGACAGTCCAGACCTATGGCTGTCTCCAGCTGTTGCCTTCCCTTTCCCCTTGGCTTTTGTCACCCAGCCAAGCTATACGTATTTAGTTCCTTTTAATCTTCCTGCATGTCAGCTCTTCCAGCCCTCTCATTATTTTTATGGCTCTTCTTTGAGCTCCTGCCAGTCGATCGGGGTCGGGTTTAGCAGAGCGGGGTGGGACGGGGCTCCTCGCTCTCGTGTGCCTTCTCAATGCCCTCCTTCATCCAGCCTCTGCCGCCGCCGCCGTCTCCAGATAGATTCATTTTGCAAGTTTTCCGCGCCGAAACCCTCTCCCTGCGTTTTTAACCTGTCCCTCCCCATCGTTCCTCTGCTCGTTTTGCCTTTTTTTAACAACTCCCAGCCTTAAAAATAAACACTCAGCCTTTGCGAAGCTGATTTTATGTTATTTTTGAGTTTGAAGGCGATGTCTTAAAAAGAAAGTTTCCTTGCAGCTCAGGGATTCCCTATGGACTGCTCCCTTAGCGCATCTTGGGGGGAGGAAGGAAGGGGGTGGGGGCTGTGTCTTGGGCAGGGGTTTGCCAGCTCTGTCCTCTGGGACAAAGCTCCCGAAGGCTTCGAGCTGCCGGAGGGCGGGGAAAGTGGATTTTTGTGGCCTGCCTGGAGTTTCACTGGAGTTTAGGACATCGCTGTGAATTTGCAGCGGGCTGGCCCTGCTCTGGCTGTAGGATGCTGGTAGAAGCTCTTCAGCTAGTTCTAAGCAGGGGTGGGAGGGGAAAATATTTGCCTTCCCTTCTCCCAGCAGCGAGGAGAGCTTGGAAAAGGGAAAATTGAGATTTAAATGGGTATTTTTTTTGATGCTGGTCGGAGAAAACGATGGCAGTAAATAGCCCTTTGCCTCGGAGAGGGTTGGTGTGCAGAGGGGGACGTGTTGGGGTGCCGTGCTCGGAGCAGGACAGGGAAAGTCTCCCCTCCCTACCCGCAAGGCTGCGGGTATCGGTGAATCTTGTCGACTCCATCCTTCCTTGCGCAGAGCGGCTGCGGTCGGACTGTTTGGGAACAGGCAATTAAAATCTGTCACTAACGCAGGCAAGGATTGGAAAAAACCCAAGCAGCAGATAGGGATTCTGACTACTTAAGTGAATTGCAGTGACCTGTTCGCTCCCCTGTTATTTATCACCCTGCTGGATTAAGCCATTGCATTAATTGAGTCGTGCCGTGCTCTTGGCAGAGTCATCTCTGAAAAATTGTGGGCGAAAAAAAAACCCACCCCAACAAACTGCTGAGGTTTGAAGAGAGGGAGGATTTTCTTGGGGTCCGTGCTGGAAAACTCCTGGTTCTCGCCCGGGGGTTTTTAGGAATTTTGCCACTATTGACTTCCAAACAAACAACAACAACAAAAAAAATATAAGAGGCTTAAAATCACTGGGAGTAGAGGAAGGAAGGAAGTGAACGCAAGTTATTGTTGTTGTCAACTTAAGGCTGTTTTAAACATGCAAGGGAAATAAAAAAAGCAAGCAACCAACCAACCAACGCTGTGTTCCTGAAGCGTGCTCGAGTGAGCTTGGTGGGAGAGGCGCTGAACACGGGGTTGTGTCTGGGGGATGCTCTGGATGGCAGTGGGAATAAAAGACTGGCTGACAGAAGCAGGGAAGGGGGGACAAACGGTGCCTGGCAGAGGAATGGCTTAAGACGGGTGACCTAAATGTGCACTGAGCAGATTCAGAAAGGCCGTGGATAGAAGTTTGGTGATGGAAATGCAGATTTCTCTCGATGGTTTCTTTTACAGTCAGTATACGCGTGGCAGCTGGCTCCGGCTTGCTGGGGAGCACTGGGGGAGGACTGAGCACCTTTAGGGGTTTTGTACCTGAGAAAATAGAGACGTGAAGAAAGAGAAGTGAAGAGAAGTGAAGAAAAAAACCCCATCTGTATTTGTAATTCTGATAGTTCTTTTGGACTGAAAGGCTCACTGTGGTGGGAGGACCACTCGAGGTGCAGCACCAGGGATAAAGAAATACCAAAGCCCTTGGTAGAGAGCGGCTGATAACAGCAGGCAGTGATGACACCTTCTAAGGCCTTGGATTTTTTGGTGAATCACACCTTTGATAAGGGTTTGGGCAGCTGGTTGAAACTCCCATTGTTGACAGCTCCTCTGCTATCTCCTTTCCATCACTTGGGAGAGGGCTCGACGTCACCTGAGGACTGTCACGGGCGCAAAGTTGCTTGCAAAGTGCTTTTGGTTTAGGTGACCCAGCACATCGAGCTCGCTCTTTTCCTGGTTTTAGCCTGTGAATGTGTCTGGGTTTCACCCGAGGGGCTCTGTTCACCATCAGATGGACTCTGCCTGTGTGATCTTGCCAGCAACTTCATCTGTTCTTGACAAGATCGATTGGAAATTTAGCGTTCACCCCGTAAAGTCTCTTTTTTTCTTAATGGACCCCTTACAGGGTTATGAATAAAACACCAAGAAAGCGCCTTGGCATTGATTTCCCCAGGTTTGTGTTTGAGGTTTTGTAGTGTTTATAAACTCTCCGAGCTGTCCTGAGGATGGCTGGGGAAATTCTTTGCTTTGAAACTGGAACGAACTCTTTGAACCAGCTTCAGGCTGCGTAAGAGAAATGCAGAGTCCTCGTCCCAGCCCGTTTCTGTCGCGAACACGAGGCAGGATCAGCCTGCAGTGCTGTCTGGCAAGTGCCCTGCTCCTTCTGCTTTGCATTTCTCCAAGGAGACCTGGCTAGGGGCTCACGAGGTGACCACATGTGCTTTGCTGTTGGAGAAATGGTCTGAGGCTAAAGAGGAATGAAAGGAAGGGGTTTTGTTGTAGCCACGCTTTCCAGAAATACCGATCTGAGCATCAGAGCTTGGTGCCCGGAGTACGATCAGGGCGTTTCTCCCGTCCACGGCACCAGGATGGCAGCTGGGCATCTTCATGGGCATCTTCATGGGCATCTTCATGGGCATCTTCATGGGCATCTTCATGGGCATCTTCACTTGCATGGTCAGCAGGTCAAGGGAGGTGATTCTGCCCCTCTGCTCTTGTGAGTCCCTACCTGGAGGACTGTGTCCAGCTCTGAAGCCCCCAACACAAGAATCCAGAGACGGGCTACAAAGATGATCAGAGGGCTGAAGCACGTCCATGAGGGCAGGCTGAGGGAGTTGGGTCTGTTCAGCCCAGAGGAGAAGACTCTGGGGAGACCTCCCAGTACCCTTCTAGGAAGCCTGCAGGAAAGCTGTAGAGGGACATTTTCGAAGGGCATGTGGTGACAGGACAGGAAGCTACATTTTTAAACTAGAGCAGGGTGGATTTAGATTAGACATGAGGAAGAAGCTCTTTACTATGAGGGTGGTGAGACACTGGAATGGGTTGCCCAGAGAAGCTGTGGATGCCTCCTGGAAGTGTTTAGGCCAAGGCTGGATGGATGAATCTCTGAGCAACCTGGTCTAGTGGGAGATGTCCCTGTCTATGGCAGGGTGAGGTTGGAACGAGATGATCTTTAAGGTCCCTTCCAACTCAAGCTGTTCTGTGATTCTCTGTGGTTGATTGATTGATTGATTCTCTGTGGTTGATTGATTGATTGATTCTCTGTGGTTGATTCTCTATGATCTGTGGATCCTCATCTGCCTATCAGTCAAGAAGGGTGCTTTGCTTCAAAATCAGCACTCAGTCACCCCTCTATATTGCTTTTCGAGTACGTGGCGTTCACGAGAGCACTCCCAGTGGCATTTAATGCACTGGGAGGCTCAGGAGAAGCTGTTTGTGTTCCTTTGAGGCAGGGTGGTGAGTGCTTGTCTCAACCAATGTGATAAATGGTGGAGGTGTTGGCTGCTGAGGGCAGCTCGGGCTGCTGTGGTTCGGGCAGGCAGGACCACCCCCCAGATGCTCCGCACTGACCCTGCTCCACATTTCCCCTGGCAAACCTCATCCCAGGCTTTTAAATGGCAAAACTGGCACGGCCAGTGGGAAGTGGGGTGGTGAGCGCAGAGGTTGGGTAGGATCTGATGTGCTGCTGAGCCACAAAAGCCCTGCTCCGGAAACAGGCAGAGTTTTGGGGTGATTTGAGGCAAAAGCGGTACCACGGAGGCTGCCGGATGCTGCTCAGCAGAGATGCTCCAGGTACAGATGCTCCTGCTTCAGTAGCATCTTCAAGAAGACTAATGGAGCTACTAATGAACATTTATTTATTACCACTCGATTAATACCTCTGCTAGTGACCTGCACTGAATCCTTGTCCCCAAAATACCACATTTTAATGGCATTTCAGTGAGAATATGCAAGTGCCTGTTAACACAGACGCTGGCCACGTGCACTGATCTCCGAGGGGCTAGCTCTTTACTTTACATCCAGCTCTTAACTCCAGGAAGCTTCTACGTAGGCCCACACCAAACTACAGGATCATGGCTCAAATAATGTCCCCTTTGTTAGCCTAAGTGGAATATTCAGCTGAACTGCCAATGTCCAGAGGAATTCAGGGCGGGGGTAGGTAAAAGCCAGGCAGCTCCGAGCTATGGTCACGGCAATTATAATTTCTCCCCAGAGTGCTGATGACTTTTTGGAAACAAACAAAATAAATATTTTTTTTTTTAATTTTCATTTACTTTTTTGGGTTTTTTTTAAATTCTTCCAGTAGAAGCCATCTGCTGATGAGACAGATCCCAGTTGGAGGGGGAAGAGAGCGGGGCGGGAGGCGGCAGCGGCGTTCCCGCGAATACCAGAGCCTTGGGTTTGTCCTACCACAGACAGGAAATTGTTGGGTTTGCTGCTCCCACCCAGCCCAAATCAGTAGTTTCCTCTTCCAGCTCCCTCAGGTTTCGATTTGACGTGAGGCGTGCGGGGAAGCCGGAGCGGGGAGCCACGTTTGCCACGCTCGCATCGTTCCAAGGGAGCTAAACTGAGAGAAAACGTCACGTTCACACACTTCCCTTATTTTGTTTTTATTATTATTATATTTTTTATTTATTCCCCCCCCCCCCCATAGCCATCCCCCACCCTTCTACATCAGGGCTTACATTTCACCCAGGCATCTGCCTGAGTTTCTCAACCATGCAAAAACCCAAACAAATTGTACTCAAAAATAGTTGAATATTTTTACACAGCAGCCAAATACCTCCAGGTCTTCCTGGACAGGGATTTCTGAACCCTCTTTCTGTGCTGTTACGTGTGCAATGGCCTCATTCACAGCAGGCATCGTCCTCTGGGTACTGGGATAAAATCCTGCCCCCAACTCTTGAGTTTTGGTTTAAGAAAAATGGCATTTGGTAGTTGTCCATCTGCAGACTGCTGTGGGTTTATGAGCAACTTCTTGCCGCTATGGGACATCATATAAAAAGAAAGAAAAGCCAGGAACATGGATTTTTTAACCCTTGGTCTCTGCTTATGGCTGGGTGGGGGGGAAGGGATTGTGGATAACTGCATGAAATTGTGGCTGTCAGGAGTGTTTACTGAGTTGGGAAAGAGAAGAGGGAGTATTTACTCTGCAAACTTGAGTCGTTTCAACATCACCGCTGGCATCGCCACTGCAAGCTCCTATTTTGGCTGTTTAGGGGATTTTTATTTTCTGGTTTTTTTTGGTTGTGGTTTTTCTTCCAGACAAGGGGAAGGAAGGAGATTTCAGGCACTCGTGGAGCTCGTGGCACACCGATTTCAGCCTGCCTGGGGGGAAAAAAACTAGTGTTGAAATGTCTTAAAGAAAATGCTTTTCTTCGTTCTTGTTCTGAACCACGAAT
The DNA here is from genome assembly GCA_025345505.1 of Todiramphus chloris collaris. Lineage (NCBI taxonomy): Eukaryota > Metazoa > Chordata > Aves > Coraciiformes > Alcedinidae > Todiramphus > Todiramphus chloris. The sequence goes on along the minus strand of JANVCC010000043.1, from coordinate 3,621,475 downwards.
TCACCAATAGCTCGGAAAGGGGCAGGGAAACAAGACAGAGCAAAACGTCTCATCTGGTGGGATTTGGTTCCGAATGTTCTTGGTGGCTTTCAGGATTTATCAGGTGTTATCGTTTGGAAGAATGCTGAGAACTCCACATTCCTGCTGGGTGGAGAAATAAGGAGTTTGAGCAGAGTTGCAGTAATGCAGTTTTCTTGTCCACATTTGCTTTTTGCACGTTGCTCTTGTTGTCCAGGCTGGAGCTCCCATCAGGTAGAACTGCTAGGGCAGGGGAAGAAAAGTGCCCAGTAAACCAGAGGAAGGCTTTCTTTATTTTCTTTTCTTTTCTCATTTTGGAGAACTATGCTCCTCAGCTTTTCTTGCACTCGCCTGTTTCCCAGTGAGGCTGCAGCAGCTCTGGGTGCAGCTTGCACTCTGTGGCTGTTTAAATATCATAGAATCATATCATCCTTTGGGTTGGAAAAGACCTTTAAGGTCATCAAGTCCAACTGTTAACCTAGGGCACCACAGCTCCACAGCTTGGAAACCCCTCCAGGGATCACGGGGACTCCACCCCTGCCCTGGGCAGCCTGGCACAGCCCTGGACAACCCTCAAGGGGAAGAAATTGTTCCTCAGCTCCAACCTAAACCTGCCCTGGGGCAACTTGAGGCCATTTCCTCTTGTCTTGTTGCTTGTGCCTTGGGAGCAGAGCCCAACCCCACCTGGCTCCAACCTCCTGTCAGGAGCTGTCAAGAGCCAGAAGGTCTCCCCTGATATTCTCTCCAGGCTCAACAAGCCCAGGTCCCTCAGCTGCTCTTCACCAGACTTGTTCTTTAGACCCTTCCCCAGCTCCATTGCCCTTCTCTGTCCACGCTCCAGCCCCTCAATGTCCTGCTGGGAGTGAGGGGTCCAAAACTGAACCCAGGATTCAAGGTGCAGCCTCCTCAGTGCCTGGTCCCCGGGGGGACAATCCCTGTCCTAGTCCTGCTGGCCACACTAGTGCTGATCCAAGCCAGGATGCTGGTGGCCTTTTTCTCATGTCCATGAGCACTGGTCCCTCTCCTGCAGACCACATGGGATTTGGAGACCTCTTAATTTTTAGGAAAAAGCATCTGAATTTGAAAACAGGTTGAGAACCCCGTAGGGAGGGGATGCATGTAAGCAAACAGGCTCCAGCAGTTGCACAAACCTTCCTCTTTACAATCTCAGCTGGTTTTTAGCTTTTAAAACAACCAGACAGCAACCAAAAAAGTCACCTTGCCAACTGCTACTTGTGAAACCTCTTACCGGGTGATTATAGATATTTGTTGGGTGGTTGTTTTCTCTCCTCCTCCCTGCAGACAAATGTCCTTTCGGAAGGGTTAATTGCCAAAACTCCAAATTCAATTAGAAAGTCTGCAGTTGTATGAAATTGCCTGGAAAGAGCTATCTCACTGTCTCACTGAGCTTCCCTTCCCCGATGACAGTAGGCAGAGCTTTGCTCCTCGCGACGTGCAGCTCGAGAGCTGTCTGCAGCACAGATCGTCTTCTCCACCTCTTCTGTGTCCTGCCCTGCAGCTTTTCTGCCTGAGCTTGGTTGTGTGATGGGTGAGGTAGACCCAAGCTCAAGGTTAGAGGTCTTAAAAGCCCTTTAAAAGCGTGTTGTGTCCATCAGTGAGCTTGGGCTGACGTGCGGAATTAAATAAGAGAAAGGGTGGGGTTTTGTTCCCTCTCTGTGGGATCTCCCTGTGATTCTGCAAAGGACCTAGGACAGAATGTGGCTTCACCCCAAACCTTGCTTTGTCCCAGGATCTGCCTGCCAAGGAAGAATGAGGCTCCTTTCCCTTATACTCTACCTGAGGGGATGCATTTCGGGTGAAACCTGGAAGGTTTGGGGTCCCTCTCCTGAAGACCAAGATCCCATCTCGTTTGAAGGAGAGATTTACTGGCTCAAAGGTGGTTGCAAACCTCGCTTTCCAGGGGGCTAAAGTTTTGTCAGAGAATAACTGACATTAAGGCACGCTTCAGGGAAGGGCCTGGCCAGAACTGAGCTTCAGATGAGAGGCTGGGAATTGGAATCCCAGACTGCTTTGGGTTGGAAGGGACCTTTCAAGGCCATCCAGTGCAACCCCCCTGCACCCAGCAGGGCCATCTGCAGCTAGAGCAGGGTGCTCAGAGCCCCGGGCAACCTCCCCTGCAATGGTGCCAGGGATGGGGCAGCCACCACCTCTCTGGGCAGCCTGGCACAGGCTCTCCCCACCCTCAGCACCAACAATTTCTCCCTTCTCTCCAGTCTGAATCTCCCTCTTTTAGTTTCAAACCATCCCCCCTTGTCCTGTCCGAAGAGGCCCTGATCAAAAGTCCCTCCCCATCTTTCTGCCAGGCCCCTTCAAGTCCTGCAAGGCCCCCAGAAGGTCTCCCTGGATGGAGCCTTCTCCTCTGCAGGCTGCACCCCCCCAGCTCTCCCAGCCTGGCTCCCAGCAGAGGGGTTCCAGCCCTCCCAGCATTGCTGGGGCTCCTCTGGCCCCGCTCCACCAGGTCCCTGTCTCTGCTGTGCTGAGCACTCCCGAGCTGCCCCAGCACTGCAGGGGGGTCTCCCCAGAGCAGAGCAGAGAGGAGGGATCCCCCCCTCCCCTGCTGGCTACAGTTCAGGTTGCCCCTTTGTTCCTCCTTTATCTGCCCAACGCATCCATCCCGCCCAGCGTCCTCTGGCTGGGTTATGGGGTATGACGTCTTTTTGGCAGCTGTCAGCTTCCTTATGCCTTATGCATCTACTGGGGATGAGTCAGGGCTGCAGACTGCTGGCACTGTCACCCTGGGGCACTTTTCCTTTTGGGTGAGCATAGGGAAGTGAGATACATGTCTGGAGGGTGAGGGAGGGCCTGGGCTGGTCGTCAAGGCGGTTGAGTGCTCCCTGGAGGAGCGGTTTTCCTTCCTTCCTTCCTCTGCTGCTGTGGTTCTGTCCGATACTTCCCATTTTGTGCTGGATGAATCATGGAAACCACTCTCCTTAATTGAGTTTTCTGCCATCTCTTCTGAGTGTGCAGCAGGCAGAGAGCGGTGAAAAGCCTCCTCTGGAGGGGTGATCGATGAGCTGGGGGAAATACAGAGGAAAATCAGATTCTAGAGATCCTGTTTTTATTAAAAAGAAATCTAAAAAAAAATAATCCACCCTTGCTTTCCTTTATTCCATCCTGTAGGAAAACAAGCAACCCAGATTGCTCTGGGGTGCCGAGGTTGAAACCAAACCTGCACAGTGCTTGCAAAGACCTTCTCAAGCTGCTGGGTGCTTGCTAGCGTGTGGATCCTGGTGAGCCAAGGTGGACCCGACTTTTGGCTCCTTGGGAGAGTTTCCTGACATTGAGATGGGTTCTGCATCGCTGTCAAACTGCTCTCCCTGCTCAGGGGTTTGAACAGGGTTGGGGATGGCTGCCTTGGCAGGTGAGCAGCTTGGAGACATCTGTAGACATCCTGGCTGCGATGGATGCTGAGAGATGAAACAGGTTTTATTAGATATATATGTGAATGTATAACAAATGTATGCATAAAGCTGTAACAAAAGTATGTAGGTACTACCAGGGCAGACAGCATGTGCTGGATTCACAGCTTGTGGTATGGATTGTCTGTGCCTGTTAGGGTTGTGGGGTAACCTCAGAGGTGTAAAGCAAATCTCCAAGCCAATCAACAAGCAACAGGACAAGAGGAAACGGCCTCAAGTTGCCCCAGGGGAGGTTCAGGTTGGAGCTGAGGAACAATTTCTTCCCCTTGAGGGTTGTCCAGGGCTGTGCCAGGCTGCCCAGGGCAGGGGTGGGATCCCGTGATCCCTGGAGGGGTTTCCAAGCCGTGGAGCTGTGGTGCTGAGGGACAGGGGTCAGTGGTGCCCTGGCAGTGCTGGGGGAGCACTTGAATTTGATCGTCTTAAATGTCTCTTCAAGCCCAAACAGTTCTATTTTTATATGATTTTAAATTTAAAGGGTTTTTTTTGCTGTTGTTTGACAGGTAAGTGACACCTCTTCAGGGCAGAGGTGCATGTTGGTGTGGCCAACAGGAGATAAATCTCTTCAGCCCTAGGAGGAGGAGGTATTTGCGTTTCAGTACCGGCCGTGCAAGTCGTAGATACCGCCATGGCTTCGTAATGAATTAAGTTTCTAAGTGCTAGTTGAGTATTCCTGTTGACATGGAAAAGAGCTTCCTTCCTCTGGTTTACTTTAGGTAAAAAAAAAAGTAACTTTCAGGCTTGTTGGGATTTGCTCTTCTCTTCCCCGAAGCCTGTGTGAGGACCTGACTCTGAGAGAGATGCTCAATGTTTCAGTAAGCTGCAGGTTGAGCAGCTGGAGTGTGGAGGAACGAAGCCCTGAGCTGCCAGGAGCAGCGTTTTGGGTTTCTTGGATCAGCCTTTGGCAAAGATTTCATTGATGGGGTGGGCTTGTAAAATGTCCTTGCTCTGCATGTGGCTTATGGAACAAAAGCAGTGAGTTGGAAACCAAGTGGTGAAATTTCACAGGGGCTTTGGCCATGCCTTGTTACTGGGCTCTGCACATGGTGGGGTCTTCAGAGGAGGGGGTTGGTTTTGAGCAACAAAAAGATTGACCGCTGCGTTTAGGACAAGAGGAAACGGCCTCAGGTTGTGCCAGGGGAAGTTTAGGTGAGATATTAGGAACAAATTATTCGCAGAAAGGGGTTGTCCAGGGCTGTGCCAAGCTGCCCAGGGCAGTGGTGGAGTCCCCGTGATCCCTGGAGGGGTTTCCAAGCCGTGGAGCTGTGGTGCTGAGGGCCATGGGTCAGTGGTGCCCTGGCAGTGCTGGGGGAACAGTTGGACTTGATGATCTGAAAGGTCTCTTCCAACCAAACCAATTCTGTGATTTTTCTGTCACCTCTTTGGTGCTTCAGTCACCATCCCTGCCCCATAAACCTCCCTTATAAACCCAATAAAAAACCCCTTCTCTATCCAGCACTTTCCCTGTCTTAGCAGAAGATGCTCCCTAAATCTCTGAGCAAGGACGCGTTGAACATCTACATCCAGCGCCAAGTCCTGATGGGCTCAGTGTCCTCCACAGGCTTGGCTTTTATTTCCTTATTTTTATATTCCTTTTTTTTTTTGCCTTGCTCTTGAATAGCTTCCTGCGACTACGCGGCGTGTTTGGACGTCAGGATTTCTCCGGGGTGAACCAAGCGTGTCCCCTGGCACGCTGGGACCAGAGGGAGGGAGGTCTCCCGCGCTTGGGAATCGCAGCGTTGGGAACAAGGCTGCTTTTGTCCCTATTCTTTCTTTCTTGACTCTTCTTTTTTTCTTTTTTTTTTTTTTTTCAAATGAGCCAAACTATTTTTCATGCAAGAAATGTTCTTAAATGTAAATTCCAGCGCAGATCCACCCTGTTTTGGCCAACTCTGGGGGGGTGTGTTGATGTTCTCCTGAACGTTTCTCCTGAGGTAGGAGAAAGCAGGGGTGAAATTGCTCGTGGAGGTGGATGCAGGAGAAACTGAGGTATCACTTTGCATTCAGCAGTGGGTGAAAGCCCTCCTGTAGGTGTTTGCAGCAGAGTGGCTGCTGTACACTGTTATTTTTTTAATAGCCTGTGTAAAATACTTCTGGGGCACGTGATTAAAACCCCCTCTGAAACCTCATTAGTACCAAGAGCATCAGATCATGGTGGCTGCAGCTTTATTACAGCAGCCTGCTAATAATTTCATAGGATATTTATCTCAGTGCTCCAGCATATAGTTTTTCAAGTGTCGTGACCAGAGGCTGGTTTCTTTTTGTTCCATTTTGAACTTTGCCCTGCAATGAAATCCCTGTTGCAGGGTGGAAGGGAGTCTGCTCCAGCACACACGGTACCCCAAAAGACTCAAATCCATGCTAAAATACAGATTCTACCCCAAAACAGCCGTTATCACCCAGAAAAACACAGCAGCATTTCTGTCGGACTCAAGAGAACTGAAAACAATTCCAGTTTTAATTATTATTATTATTATTTCTTTCTTCATTCCAGAATTGTCCTGGAATGTCTAAAGGAATCTGGGTTTAAAGAGGTCAGTGTGAGTAGCAAGGAGACTGGGTCCCATCCCTCCCTGCAGGGAGCTATGTGATCAGCTACATAAACACACACACAAACACATATATCTATTTTTATGCATATTTATATGAATATATTTAATGTAGAATATGTTTATTGATGTATCTAAAGTATGTATGGGTTTATATTTCAGGGGTGTATACATGAACACACAGCTATGTGTGTTTATTTATATATTTTTTATATATATATCTCTTTACATAGAAAAATAAATACATAAAAATATAGCTATATTTAAAATAAATAAATAAATCTGGCTCGGGTTTTTTTTTGACCACAAGGAAATGAACCCAAAATGAGCCTGTCAGCTCCTTGCTGGCCTTATGGGGTCCCAGAGCTGCCTGAGCCCATCTACCTCCTGAAATCCCAACCTCTGCACCAGTTGGGAAGATCTCTCACAAGGCAGTGATGATCTTGCAGCTCTCCCCAGCAAACCCCGTGGGTCTGGATGCGATCAGCGGAGATGCAGAAGCTGATCCCTGCAGCAGCATCCGTAGGTGGAGGAAGGAAACACGGTGGTATTTAATGGTTCTGTCAGTAGCTTCTGAGAAATAAATAGCATTAATGACCATGACAACAGGGGCTGGGTGGAGTGGGACCTTCAGCAGCACTCTTGGCTGTAAAACTCTTCTTTGTTCTTGCCCTACCCCAATGCCCCTGCCCTGTTTTGTTTGCCAGATTATCTGGTTTTTTGGTATTTGAGTGTTTTGGGAATTTTAGCAATACTCTCTGATTTCTTTTTTTTTTAGCTATGTGAAGATGAACCTTCAGATCTCATTGATACCACTTGATAGTATAGTGATCTGGGCAGACTGGAGAACTGGGCAAAGGGGGGAACCAAATGAAGTTCAATAAGGATAAGTGTAGAGTCCTACACCTGCAGAGGAATAATATCCCTGCACCAGTACAGGGTGGACAAATCTTGTTGGATTTTTGGATCTGCAGCTGAAGCCGGTTTCCCTGCAGTACTCTTCACACCAGGAGGAGCAGCAGATGCAGCCAAACTGAAAAGCAGCTCTATGGAGAAGGACCTGGGTGTCCTTGTGGACAATGTTATTCATGGGACAGCAAAGGGCCTTTGTGGGCAAGAAGGCCAGTGTTCTCCTGGGCTGCATGAAGAAGAGCATGGCCAAGAGGTTGAGGGAGGTTCTCCTGCCCCTCTACTGTGCCCTAGTGAGACCACATGAGTGTTGTGTTCAGTTCTGGGCTCCCCAGGGCAAGGGAGACAAGGAAATACTACAGAGAGTCCATGAAGATGATTAAGGGACTGGAAAATCTCTCTGTGCTGGGGCCAGGCTGAGAGCCCTGGGGCTGTGCAGCTGGAGAAGAGCAGCCTGAGAGGGGAGCTGAGCAATGCTGAGCAAGAGATAAAGGGCCCTGGGGGGTGAGAGGATGGGGACAGACTCTGATTTTCAGTGGTGCCCAGGGACAGGACAAGGGGCAATGGGCACAAACTGGAACCCAGGAGGTTCCATCTGAGCAGGAGGGGAAAGTTGTTTGGTGTGAGGGTGTGGGAGGCTGTGCCAGGCTGCCCAGAGAGGCTGTGGAGTCTCCTTCTCTGGAGAGATTCCCACCCCGGCTGGACCCTGCGCTGCTGGGCCCCTGCTCTGGGTGCCCCTGCTGGATGGAGCAGGGGGTGGCACCAGAGCAGCTCCCTGCCAACCCCTGCCATTCTGTAATTCTATGATAGTACATGGAAAAAAAAAGTACCCACTAAAGCAACCACAGGAGGTTACATGCAGTGATTTTTGGTGCTTCGGTTTTGTTTTGTTATTGCTCTTTTTAATTTTTCTTTTAACCTGTAGTCTCAAATTGCTCTGCTTTTCAAATCTCTGCATATTTCTTCCTGCCTTCCTACTCGGTGCATCCCAAGGGGACAGGAGAGCCGAGGGCAGGATCCATCCCCTCCCAGCGAGCTCGCCCAGGACACACTCCACCTATTTCTTGCTGGAGGTCTCTCCTCCTTTGACGGAGATTTCCTTCCCTGCCAGCTTCCCAAGTGGGGTGTGGAAGCAGCCAACACCCAGCCTCTGGCCGCTCCTTGGGGCTTGCGAGCGCTGGATTCAGGCCTTATCAGCAGGTATTTGACTTTAAAGGTACTTTAATCCCCCAGCTGCCTCTCGAGCTGTCTGCTGCCTGCAGTCAGGGCTTGAAACACGCTGCCCACCTCTGTGGTTTTTTTTCCCTATTCAGTATATATTACAAATAAATCCTTTAAAAAGAAACATACATATGATGTAAGAGCATATAGATGTGTGTTTATATGCATAATATACGTACTTAGGTGATGAACTAAGCGAAGTGCTCTAGGTGACCCTGCTTTAGCAGGGAGGTTGGACGAGATGATCTCCAGAGGTCCCTTCCAACCCCAACCGTGCTGGGATTCTGCGATGATATATTTATTTACATCTACGTGGAGCAATATAAGATATTGCATGGGTAGTGAAAGGTGGTTTGCTACCTCGATTTCCCAACCATGACTAGACCAGGGCAGGAATGTCATTCAACTGATGGTTGAAGCCACCCTTGATGCCCACTCATTGCTGCGGAAGAGCCAGGACTGGGCAGAGCTTCTTGTGCTAAGTTGTTTTTAACTCTGGAAAGATGGTGACTGCGATGGATGGGCTTTGGTTCTGCCAGGCTTTGTACCAGAGGAGGATGCTCCTTCCGTATTGCTCCCCTGGGAGGGCTGAAGACTTGAATCCATTGCTCTAAAAGCCATCGCTGATAATTAAGAAATGAGCTGAAGCCTCTGTGCTTTGGCTGCATCTGCTGCTCCTCCTGGGGTGAAGAGCATTGCAGGGAAACCGGCTTCAGCTGCACATCTTTGTTGCCAAAAATCCAACAAGAAGCCTCCATGCAAACCAGACAGGCTTGCAGAAGTTCCCTACAAACCTCCTCAAGCGTAAGCAGGAGCTTTTTAATCATCTCCTTCAGATGCTGAGCTGCAGGAGGTGTTTGTAGGCTATGTCCTAATGTGGGACACACGTGCAAAAGGAGATCTGGTGCTACCCCTCGGGAGCCTTTCCCAGAGGTGGGAACCACCGCTGCTGGAGTTTCCTGCTCTCCGAATACCAATCCAGTGGGGTGTAACTGGGTGCTGGGGAAGGGAGGCGGGGGAAAAGAAAAAGAATAATAAAAAGTAAAGAGGTTTCTTTGTTCCCATCAAGGCTCTGTTGTCCTCAGCAGCGCACAGAAGGTAGAGCCAGTCTGCAGCAGGGGATATCCCGAAATACCGAGGCAAACAGAGTGTTTATGTAACGCCGGAGGCTTGTATACTATTGCTAGTAAGTCCTAAGCTCGCACAGAGAGCCTGCCAAGTGCCGGTAATGCTTCTGAAGAAAGGAGGTTCAGTCGCCTCTGCAGAAGCAGAGCAGAAAAGGGGACTTATCCACAGATCAGCAGAAGGGAAAGCGTTTGGAGCAACCAGCTCCTGGGTTAAACGGGCCGTCGGGCAGAGCAAATGGGGCTGCCCTGGTTTTTTTCTTTCACACATCACCAAAGTTTGCCTCTTGTCGAGTAAATGGGAGCGGTGCCCGCGTGCTGCCCGTGCAAGAGCAAGCCCAGAATTGCAGCGTGCTTTGTGCTCATCTCAAGCGAGGCTTCTCTTTGGCTCCTGCAATTCTAGATGTGAATTTAGTGGTCGCCGAGGGAACAGAGATCAGCGGTTGGAACGATGGTGTGATGTGACTGCGGCGAGGCGCTGGCGTCAATTGAAAGCTAAGGCTCCTTAAGGCTGAAAATACTTTATTGAGCAGCCCTTCATCTCTTTCTCGTAACGTTCTGTCCCCGCAGAGGTCTCTGCAGGCGTCGGGGTGATTTAAGATGCCTCTTGCATTTGCAGGGCTGTCTGAAGAGCTTTTCAAGGTGAACACCAAGCTTGCTCCCTGGGTTTTGCTGTACAGAATGTCCTCAGCAGCAGCCGTGCCTCGTCCCTGCCTCTTGGCACGATTTGGGGAGTCAAATGCAAAGTCAGGTTCTTCCTCAAAAAAAAACCCCAACAGAAATATCCCACAGCCAGGTCTCCCAGCCCTCCTGGGTTCCCAGCAGCCAAGGTTTTGGTTCAGGCTATGCGGGGAGGTGGAAGAAGTAGGGAGAGGGGATTGTTTTGATGCTGGGAAGGAGGCGCCGTGCTTCCCTTTCCCATGGGTGCTGGGCTTGGGCTCCTGGAGCTCCCTGTCCCCAAGCCATGCTCCAGCTGCTGCTGCTGCCTTCAGTCTCAACATCTCTGCAGCCTTCCCCCCAGCAAGTTCCTGGTCTGGAAGGGGAATATCAGTAGCGCTGATTTGCTGTGACCCTAGCAAATGTGTGCAGCTCGTTTCCAGGGATCCCTCTGTGCTCGCCTTTCCCCAGATGACCATGGTGGGAGGGTACTTTTTTTTTATTTCACTGTAGACACCTAAGTCCTGGTGGCTCTGGTGTTCCTCTCCCCTTGCCATCCCATACACAGGAATCAGCCTGGTTTAGACTGACAGGAGTGGATTTTCCAACTGGAGCAGGATGCTCAGAGCCCCAGGCAACCTCCCCTGCAATGGTGCCAGGGATGGGGCAGCCACCACCTCTCTGGGCAGCCTGGCACAGGCTCTCCCCACCCTCAGCACCAACAATTTCTCCCTTCTCTCCACTCTGAATCTCCCTCTTTTAGCTTCAAACCATCACCCCTTGTCCTGTCCCAACAGGCCCTGCTCAAAAGTCCCTCCCCATCTTTCTGACAGGCCCCTTCAAGTCCTGCAAGGCCCCCAGAAGGTCTCCCTGGATGGAGCCTTCTCTTCTCCAGGCTGAACACCCCCAAATCTCCCAGCCTGGCCTCTCAGCAGAGGGGTTCCAGCCCTTGGATCATCTTTGTGGCTTCTTCTGGCCTCACTCCGATGGTTCCGTGTCCTTTTTGAGACTCTGGTGAACGCTTGCTGGCTCCGACCATTTCTGCTTCTTTGCATGCCAGCCTTGCCGTAAGGCTGGTACATTGTGTGGCTGGGAGCAGCATCTCGGGGATGTGCAAAGGAGCATTTAGCAGCTCAGAGGAGCTTCTGGATCTACAACCGTGTGGTTTTGGACCTGCAGTAACCTTTTGAATTTGAGGTCTGGGATCTCCAGAATCAGATCACAGTGCTCAGAGAACCTACCCGGGCTCTGATCAGAACGAAACGGCCAGTCCTGCGACTGACAGTAGCAAATGAGAAGAGACAGAGCCAAAATAAGAAGCCTCATCGTAAAGCTGTAACCCCAACAAATCAGTAACTCGTGAACTGGGACCTTGGGGAAGATTTCTAAACCTCGGATCAGATTGAAGCAGGCGGTTGGCATTCCCTGGTGCGCAGGGATCGCTCCGAGCCCCGGGTCGTGCCAGCTCCGAAGGTTCCTTGTTAGTGTAAAACTCAGTGTCGCAAGTCAGCTGCTAAATATTTGCCAAGCTCTTTTATATCTAACTACCTTTACCTTTGTGGCCATTGCCCACATCTCGCTGTTAATTCAGAGTGTTAATTACTCTGTAGGCCGAAAGACGACGCTGTGCATATTCGTGCCATGGCCTGAAAGGTTAATCTGTAGTGTAAACCCAAATCCTCTTCTGTTAGTGTTTCAAAATGCCTTTTCTTTCCCCATCCCCCCCCCCCCAGACTTTCAGTGCCAATTTGTTCAGCTTTCAGTAGGGCAGAAGTTGGACTTCATTCCCAAAGTCCATTGTAATGATTTCTCAGATGTTTTTGAGAGTAGCCAAGGCTTGTGCAAGTTTGCATGCTTTTCTATATTTGGTTTTGTTTAATTTGATTGTACAAAGCTGTTGAAAAGTCTGGCTGAACGTTTCCACTTTCTGGCTGCATGATTATGCCATTAGAGCAGGAGTTCAAAGGAAAGAGGCAAAAAAAAAAAAAGCTTCTGCTGGCTTTTCTCAGTAACCCTGAGCTCGAGATCCCCTTTGCAGATAGGGACAGAAAAAAGCTGGTCACAGTGTTGGCATCTTGATTAAGTTTAGACGTGGCTTACGGAGATAATCTTCTTGCTGTTTGTCCTGGAGTGTGTTCCTCAGCACCTCCAACCTGTTTGGTGGTGTGCCTACTGGGGCTTCGCCCTGGACCCGACTGGATTTGCCCCTGCCTTTCTGGCTGGTGTCCTGTGATGCATGAGCATCACTGCCGAGGGGGTGCGGAGGAAGGAGCTGTTGCAATAAAACATCAGCTGGCAGGTTGAATTTGGGTTAAACTGATGTTTTGTGTTGGGAATCTGGGGTTGCAGGTGGATCTGGAGCTGAAAACTCAATGACTGTATTTACCAGTACCCTGACCTGGAAAGCGCTTTGCTTTCAAGCATCTCTCTTGTTATGAAAATGAAAATAATTCTCATACAACATCCACGAGCTCAAAACCTCCTGGTAACTCTGTCGTTTGCAATATCACGTGCAGAAGTGTCGCTGTAGCTTGTCCTGCCCCATCCCGAGGTTCTCATCTGTTTGTCCAGATGACATTCTGCAGAAACATTTGATTTTTCCTTTGAAATGAGAGCTTTGGCTGTTAGCATCAATGCTGATGCTCCGGGTCAATATTTTTGGAGATGAAGGGTTTAGACTAAGGAGAGCTTTTCAATAGACAGTTGCAGCACCTGGACCATTCCCTCTCCTCCTCCTTCCCTTTCTTCTGTGTGTGTGGAGGGGACATTGTACCATTAACGCTGGCCGGTGGTTGTCTGACTGGAAGAGGATCTACAGGAATGGTGAAAAATATTCCAGGTCTAAGGGAAAATATTGCACAGTAGGTGTCTTTTGGAGTTCTCACCATGCTTTGGTTCACCAAATGGTTCCCAACTTGGACGTGACCTTCAAAGACCCCGTGGTTATTTCCCTGCTGGAAGGAGACGTGGCTGTTGGGTTTTGCACTGTTGTTCCTTTGAAAAGTAACTTTTAATTTCATGAGGGAATTTTCCAGTGGCCTTTGAAAGACCTGGAGAAGAAATGGTGTTTCTCTTTAATTCTTACAAGCCTTCTAGATCTGCTTTCTATGCATGCTGAGGTGGCTGAACCTGCCTTTGCGTAGTGTAGGTGTCCTGTAGATGTGATTGGGATGGGGACACCCAAGAATTGATAGTTAACCTAAAAAGCTGTGCAAAATCCCTCCCAGAGAAGCTGTTTGGTCCTTCATGACCCTCTCGGCTTCATGCTTGGCATTGCTGCCAGGCTGAGTGATCCAGGGACGCGTTGTGTCTCATCATTATTCCTCTTGGGTTCTTTCCTCCTTCTATCTTTGAGGTGGCTTCTAGATGTTACCGAGTCCAGGCCATTATGTGTGTCTGAAAAGGGCTGTCAGCGTTTTCGGATCGATCGTTGCTTCTCGGCGAAACGCTTTGAAACTCCTGCTTTTGTCTTTTGAAGGCTGATTCTGGTCCCGGTTTTAAGTGCTAAAATGGTTTCTTTGTTCTAGACGTCAAGAAAGACTGGTCGGATCACGCGCTGTGGTGGGAAAAGAAGAAAACTTGGCTCCTTAAAACACACTGGACGTTGGACAAATACGGGATACAGGCTGATGCCAAGCTCCAGTTCACACCTCAGCACAAGCTGCTTCGCCTTCAGCTGCCCAACATGAAGTACGTCAAGGTGAAAGTCAACTTCTCGGACAGGGTCTTCAAGGCTGTTTCCGACATCTGCAAAACGTTCAGTAAGTAGCAAGTGGCATTCAGATTGGCTCCCCCTTCTCCTTTGGTGCACGTGCTCATAAATTTCCTAAATCGCTGGTATTTTCTGGCTTCGAACATCCCAGCAGTCACTTGGGTGTCAAGCAGCCTGGATATCTGCTCTTTTTCCCCTTGCAACTCTAACCCTTCACGTCCAGATACTTAAATAATGGGAGCGATTGTACCAGAAGCATAAGGAAAAATACACGTTCTGTGCTGAATTCTGTTGCTGTTCTCAGTTTTGTCTGGGTGAGGCGGTAGCAGCCCCGCTGTCTGTTAAAGCAGCTGGTGTGGGGTTGTAATTTTAATTTTTCCCCCCTGCAAATTTATGTGCTAGATGAAAAACAAGCCCTGAAATAGGAAACCTGCCAGCTCCGTGGGTTCTCTTCCGGTGGAAAAAATCGTATTAGAGATTAAGTGATGATGCTTAATTGTAAAACTGTCTGGAAGAGGGAAGGAACCGCATCTCCCTCTCTCCTCCCCAGTGCTTTTTCATGCTTCTTTCCCCTGTTGAGCAGAAGCCTCAGAAGAAAAAGTTGATCATTTCCTACCAGGTACGCGGGGTTTGTCCCGAGCTGCTGCTTTTGTGCACTGCTTTTTACCCATCTTCACAAAATTTCTCATCCCAGAAACCAATCCTTCTTTCTCCTCCCCCCAAAAAAACCCCTCTGAGATGATACCTTCGCTCCGAGGAACTCAGATAAGCACCCAGCGTGGGCTCCATACCAGTGTCCTTCCCAAAAGGAGTCTGCAACCCAACCACAGCCGTAGTAAATCTATTCCTGCTCTCAAAAAGCAGCCAGGGTTACTCTTGGCTGACCCAGTTGGTTCAGGAGGCAGGAAGAGCTCGGCCGTACGTGCGCTGTTACGACGGTGGTTAGGTCAGTACACGTAGTTGATTGCAAATCTTTGCTGTTTCTTTCCTGGTTTGGGTTTGGTGGCTTTTTTTTTTTTTCTTATTGTTATTATTCTTTTAAATAGAAATATGGGGCAATTTCTCCTTAAAATAGAAAAGGCTTAGCCAGCGTTATTTCTGAGTCAGTTTTGCTTCCCTGCTCCCTCCCTCCCGTCTCCCAGTGCCATTTTTAATGTCACGCTAGACAGAGAGGTCACAGGCACCCGCTCGGTCGCCGATGACTCCTTCCAGCAGTGAGTCACGTCAGGAAATTCTGATACAGTTAATCACGTAACGAGAGATCCTCCGCCGGCCCGCCGAGCGCTCAGAACCTTACATGGCCTTGAAGCAGCTACGTACTCAGCTCCAGGGCTCTCGCCGTATTTGCGGAGGAATAATGTTAATATTTAAGGATGTGGAAGGAGGGGGGGAAAGCTGCTCGGATCACTGCTGTGTTAGGAGCTCTGTGCAGCAGGCAGGGGGGACACATCTGTCGAGGGTGGTTCTGACTTTCCTCTGACGTGCTAGAATAAATTGTTCCTGAGTTGGGGGAAAGCAGGATTCTTGCTGGAAACTTCACTCTCCTTTTACTGACTCTTTCCAGCCTGCGCTGTTTGAGGATGGATGGAAACTACGTGGCTGAATGCAGCCATTTAATCTGGTTTAGTCCGTGTCTTGGTGTTTACTGGGAGCCAGATGTTCAGCAGAGCTATGGGGAAGATGGTCACATTGGCTCAGTGTTGGCTCGAGGGAAGGGGAGGATCGGGATGAGGGGAGGAGGTGGTGCTGGAGCTGGAGGGGCTGGGAAGCTTCTCCCTGGACCGAAGAGGTATTTGGACACCTATATTACCTACAGATACACAAGTGTCCAAATAGCACTATTGTTATATATATTATAGAACATGCATTAGAAGGTCTAATATATGGTGAGAGGTCTAGAGCACAAGTTTGGTGAGGAGCGGCTGATGGAACTGGGGTTGTTCAACCTGGAGCAAAGAAGGCTCAGGGGAGACCTTCAGGCTTTCGACAGCTCCTGACAGGAGGTTGGAGCCAGGGGGGGTTGGGCTCTGCTCCCAAGGCACAAGAACCAGGACAAGAGGAAATGGCCTCAAGTTGCCCCAGGGGAGGGTCAGGTTGGAGCTGAGGAACAATTTCTTCCCCTTGAGGGTTGTCCAGGGCTGTGCCAGGCTGCCCAGGGCAGTGGTGGAGTCCCCGTGATCCCTGGAGGGGTTTCCAAGCCGTGGAGCTGTGGTGCTGAGGGCCAGGGGTCAGTGGTGCCCTGGCAGCGCTGGGTTAATGGTTGGACTGGATGATATTAAAGGTCTTTTCCAACCCAAATGATTCTATGATTCTATATTTTAACATATATATTTAATACAGATGTAATATACAGGTGTATGTTATATATATTACAGACACATATAAAATATGTCTGCAAATGCATCTCTTTTTTTATATAAACATAACGTAGGTGTCCAAATGCCTCTGTGCAGAAGAGCTTCCCAGTGGGAAGACATAAATATACGGTGTGGTGTTTGCCCCACGAAGGCCTTGGTTCATAAATACATCCGATCCAAAAGCTCCTTGGGGCAAACACCAAGCCTCTCCATGCAGATCCCAGTTGCCACTTGTCCTTTCCTCCTCTCTGTGTGACCTTGGTGCTGTGCTGCGGGTCAGACTCGTCCTTACGCGCAGAGTCCCGGAGCCGAGCACTGACGATGGAGGCAGGACCTAATCTGAGCTGGGAGGTCACGCGCTTGCCGGGCTGGAGGGGCTGCTGCTGTTTACCGTGTAAAAATCATCCCCGAGCTGTCATGCTGAATTTGCACAGAGCAGTTCTTTCCTGGAAGGTATGGGAGATATCTGCCCACACCTCGTGCCCGCCACGCCTCGCCAAAAATCAGAGCGGCTGGAGGGTAGGTGGTGGGGCTGAACCAGCTTGGGGAGCTTGTGTTTTCCTTTTAGTCCAACACAACCCTCTCTTGGGGTCACAGAATCCCAGCATGGTAGGGGTTGGAAGGACCTCTGGAGCTGCTCTGGTGCCACCCCCTGCTCCATCCAGCAGGGGCACCCAGAGCAGGGGCCCAGCAGCGCAGGGTCCAGCCGGGGTGGGAATCTCTCCAGAGAAGGAGACTCCACAGCCTCTCTGGGCAGCCTGGCACAGCCTCCCACACCCTCACACCAAACAACTTTCTCCTCCTGCTCAGATGGAACCTCCTGGGTTCCAGTTTGTGCCCATTGCCCCTTGTCCTGTCCCTGGGCACCACTGACAATCAGAGTCTGTCCCCATCCTCTTGCCCCCCGGGGCCCTTTATCTCTTGCTCAGCATTGCTCAGCTCCCCTCTCAGGCTGCTCTTCTCCAGCTGCACAGCCCCAGGGCTCTCAGCCTGGCCCCAGCACAGAGATGCTCCAGCCCCTTAGCACCTTTGTAGCCTCTGCTGAACTCTCCACTCGTTCCTTGTCTCTCTTGAACTGGGGAGCCTAGAACTGGATCCAGTACTCCAGATGTGGCCTCAGTAGTGCGGAGTAGAGAGGGAGAAGAACCTTCCTTGACCTGCTGGCTGTGCTCCTGTTCATGCACCCCAAGACACCACTGGGTCTTGCAGGCTGTGCTATAACACTTTCCCAACCTGCCTTATTCCCTCTTTATTACACCCCACCAGTTAGTGTTTATACTGCCCCAGTTTTCTCCATTACACTCTTCAGCCCTCCGCAGCATCTCTGCACAGGTTGGCTGCAGAGAGCACTCATACTCCATATTAATCATGCTAATTGTCTCCCCAAGGAAAAACCAACTAGATATTTCAAGGCAGGAGGGGAAATTAGCAATCCCTGCCCTAGCAGCATAGCTCTTGTCTCTGAAATCCCTGGATTTCGAAAGCTGGGGTCCAGTGTGGCCTGGACCGATGTCCACCCGCCAGAACCGTGCTCGTGAGTTGCTCAGATGTTGGCTATAAGTCTTTGCTGTCTTTACCCCCAGAGCATTTAATTACACACTCGAGTAATTTTAACATATGGCATGATTAATGAGCAATGTAAGTAATTCCTCATGTCGCCGGGGCTCTAGCTGGTTGCACTTAGAAATCCCTCTGTGCAGAAGCAGGAACACGCTTGGATGAAGTAGCTGGGGTTGTGCTTTCTCTTCCTTTCCCCTGGAGTGGTACCCAGGGGTGTCAGCGGTGCAGCGAGCGGGTGCCTTTTAAAGAGCAGCTCCCGTGCTGGTGCGGGGGGAAGTTACTGCACAGAGCAGCTCTCGGGTCCCAGGGGCAGTGGGGAGGTGGATGTGGGAAGCTGCCGGAGCCGCTCGCACATCCCCCTCCTTTCCTGGGAGGTCGTGCGAAGCCGGAAACCTCCCCCCACCCCAGGCCTGGTCTCATTCCCAGTGACTGGATTTGCAACCCCTTGATTCCCACAGCGACCAGGCAGGAGGGTTAACTGGTTGACCCTGCCTGCGGTAGGAGCTGGGAGGTGGATGGGATGGACAGCCCTCAACCCAAGGGTGGCCTGGAAGCCCAGGAGCAGCTGCTGGCAGGCGGTGCCGGCCTGGAGGGCCAACTTTGATCATCTGCAATTAAAGACCAGAGAAAGAGAAAGTAAAACTTCACTTTTTACTTTTTTACTCTTTTTTTTGGGGGGGGGGGGGGGGGAATGGTAGGGGTTTGTGCTGCTTGCCAGACTGGCAGCAGGGCATGGAGGTTGGGATGGGGTGCTGCCTGCAGGGCTTCCCTGTACCCCTTTCCTCTCACTGTCCTGCTGGGGAGGTAGTTCTGCCCATCAGATGCGGTTTGATGGGGCTGCAATCAACACTTGATTTGTGTGGATGGGAATGTCCTCATCAGAAGTTGGTATTTAGGGAGATAGGATATGTGGCTCCATTGCAGAGGTCTCACTAAATTATCATCCTGCTGGGAAAGGACCTGGGGGTGTTGGTCAAGAGCTGGCTGAAGATAGGTTACCAGGGTGTCCCAGTAGCCAAGAAGGCCACCAGCATCCTGAAGCTACCAGAGTGTCTGGGTGGCCAAAGAGGCCACCAGCATCCTGGCTTGGATCAGCACTAGTGTCGCCAACATGACTAGAGCAGGGATTCTCCCCCTGGACCAGTCACTGAGGAGGCTGCCCCTGGAATCCTGGGGTCAGTTTTGCGGCCCTCACTCCCAGCAGGACATTGAGGGGCTGGAGCGTGGCCGGAGAAGGGCAACGGAGCTGGGGAAGGGGCTGGAGCACAAGGGTG
>JANVCC010000043.1:3576264-3602647 GCA_025345505.1 Todiramphus chloris collaris | reverse complement strand
GTTGTCCAGGGCTGTGCCAGGCTGCCCAGGGCAGTGGTGGAGTCCCCGTGATCCCTGGAGGTGTTTCCAAGCCGTGGAGCTGTGGTGCTGAGGGCCAGGGGTCAGTGGTGCCCTGGCAGCGCTGGGTTAACAGTTGGACTTGATCTTAAAGGTCTTTTCAAACCCGAATGATTCAATATTTCTATTGTGTTCTGTGTATCCTACATAACAACCAACAGAAAAATCCTCTATTCCTCCACAAGGATTGCATTGCAGAGCTCCCGCTAACCCAGCATCCTACCAATGGAAAAATCCTTTTCCTGTACAACAGCTTTATTTGATCCCAAGACAGCGGATGCCTTGCATCTGCTCATGCCCTTAAGCTGCTTCTTTACAGCATCCCCTTTCTCCTGCTGCTGCCTGTATGGTTTTTTTTCCACATGTCCTGGGAGCACTAAGGGACTCCAGGCAGGATCTGCTGCTGCTGTGTGGGCACGTGGGAGAGGAAAAGCAAACTGTGAAGGATTTTTCCCATGCCTCCGCGTTTCCTGCCCCGGCGATGATGCTTCTCGTGGGGAAACGGAGTATGCTGCAGAGCTGCAGGGCGAGGGGTGATGCTGTGGTGGGGTAAAAGCTTTCATCCTTCTCTTTTTCTAATGGCTGCGAAGATTTGGGACCTACGCTGCCCTCCAGCCTGAGCAGAGGAGAAGGGACCATTCCAGTCGATGCTTGGGGAGCTGGGAGCACGGGGCGGGAGGATGTGGTGCCGGAGTTGGGAGGAGGCAGCTCTGGGAGGAAGCAGTGCCAAAATTCATGACTACTCTCTCCCTTACCCACCCTGAGGCTGTGCAAAAAGGAGAAATTCCCTGTGGGTCTTTTGGTTTTGTTCCCCAGAAGCTGGTTGGGCCTCACACCCAGCTCCTGCCTCCTTATCTTCAAAAAGCTTCTTGTGAATTAATCACCCGGGTTGGAAAACAAAGTCTGCGGAGCATCCCCTGTGGAGCAGCAGCAGTTTCCATGCCCACATCCCATCTTGCTCTGGTCCCCACTTTCCTGCAAGGGACACAGGGAAATTAGGACCCCCTCTTGCCTAGGGGATCCTGTCCCAAGTTGCTCATAGGGCTGAGATGCAGAGAGTCCTGTGAGGGTTATGAGCTGCTTCTCCTTACTTCTGTGAGGGTTATGAGCTGCTTCTCCTTACCTCTGTGAGGGTTATGAGCTGCTTCTCCTTACTTCTGTGAGGGTTATGAGCTGCTTCTCCTTACCTCTGTGAGGGTTATGAGCTGCTTCTCCTTACTTCTGCCCCAAAATGACAAGGTGCCCGAGGCTGTGTTCCTGATGGGAAGGGACAGCGGGTCTGCCTTGCCTCCAGCCACTGAACACAACCCAAGAGGAGGTGAGGGTGGCATTTGGGCGCCGTGTGATGCAAGCCCAGCCCAAGCAAAGCAACACCGTCAGCCAGTCTAGACTCTGAATATCACCCTACCTTTTTTTTTTAATTATTATTATTTTTCCTTTATAAATCTAGTACAGAACGTCCTCTGACTTCTGAAGTATTCGTAGTATTTCCACGCCCTCCGTTGCCAAAAAATCTTCTATAAAAAGCCTCTGCTTTTTTGTTTTGTTTTGTTTTTTGTTGTTGGGGTTGGTTTTTTTTTGGTGTGTGTTTTGATTTTTTTCCTTGCAAAACTGAAACCCTTTGGTGCAGCATTCCCAGGGCTCTGCCCGTGCCCATTAGCACACATAGTCTCAGCCCCGGCACGGATGCTTTCCAGGAGGCAAAGCTGTCTGGAGTTACTCCTCACCATTGCAAACCCTTTAAAACCTTTTTTTTTTTGGGCTTCCTTCTCACCCTGCTGGTAAATGAAGTAGCACTCTTCCTAAAATAGAGGAGGTAAAACAAAGTCCAGGTAGATGCAGGAGAGCATCTCTCGGGGGGGTTTTTGTGGAAGGTGACACCAGCATCTCATGCTACGGTCTCCAGATGCTCAGTAGCACCACAGAGATGCTTGGGGACAACGTTGGCATCGCAGCGCGGAGCTGGACCCGGTGAAATATGGAGGGAGGGTTTGCTGCCTTTTGCTGCCACGAGCAGAGAGGTTTTGGCAGGAACGCAGCTATTTCTAAATACGTCTAGGGGATGGGTGTGGAAGGAAATCTTACCATTTAGAGAGCTGGCCAAATTGCAACGTACTCAGCTTTTTAAATCGCGAGGCCCGAGCGTGCCGCTGCCAGCTTCTTCATTTTGCTCTTTTCCTCTTTTCCCTCTTGCCTGTATTCGGGCTGCAGCTGGCCTGTGGGATCCAGACAAACACCAGGTACCAGTGGAAGGGAAGGAACGAGGTTTCATTGCAAAGCAACCAAAAAAAAGAAGAAAAAAACCACTCTTCTTCCTCCCCCCCCCTTCTCCATCCCGCTCTCTGTTCTGCCCGTCGAGTAGCAGCAGGTTGTATGTCACCGTGTGAGTCAGTGAATTTTTTCATCCTTACTCTGCTGTTGACAGAGACCCTTTAAATAGACTCACATCGTGAAGACATCAGGAGATGCTGGCAAAGCCGCCGCCGCCGCCTTCCCTGAGTTTATTCTGATTGCTCTTTATGGTCCAGTGCCGAGGATGTGAGTGGATATAGATTTCTTTTCCTTTTTTTTTTTTCCCTCTTGTTTGTGGCGCTTCGTTTAATTGAGTTGAATTTGACTTGAGCTGCAGTTCACACACTTCAGGGGCAAGGCTTAAAGTGCTGTCTGTGCTCTGAGAGGCATCCGGGTAACTGGAGTCTGGGGATTTTGTCCTGCTTGTGGAAAAAACCATCCAAACATTTGGTGTTTGTTGACTCTGTCTCTCCAGTGGCCCTTTTTATTAGCCTTGCAATAACGCCTGGCTCCATCACCATCATCTGTCTCCTCCTCTTGGATCCCTCTTGGCCAACGGTGCCTGGGTACCACTCACCCAGACAGCATTTGAAAGTGGTGACCCCACCAGGGTTTTGGGGGTGGTTTTGCAGATAAATCACTTGGGTTTTCTATGCTGAATTCGGGAAGGCTCTAGGAAAGCCCCTGCCAGGGTCAGCTCCTGGTTGGTCTGCACCCGTTGCACTTGCTGAGGCATCTCAGAAGGCTTTGTGGGAATGTCCTGACGTAGCCGCACGGCCCCAGGGCAGTAAGTAGAGAGCTTGGCTTTTACCCAAATAAATGTTTAAGCACCTAGGCAGCTGAAGAACCCATAATAAAATGTTCTGAATGTAGGCAGGTGTACAAACCTAGTAAACCGTGCCGAGGGAGTGAGGACCCACTCCTCTATCAGATACCGCCCAGCACCCGCTACAACCATGGTCTTATCTCCAGGCACTTCAAAAGTTACATAAGTTTTCGGTTGCTTTTGTGTTGGGTTTTTTTTTTCTTTTGCCTCTGGTCTGTTTTGCAAAACTTATCTCGAGTGAATTTCTGTTGAAGATCTTCTGACAGAGGGTGACTGGGTCAGCATTAAAGGGAGGATTTCTCCTAAGTGCTGTCTGTGCTGCAAAGAAACTTTTGGAGTTTTTATGCTTCAAGAGCTAACCAGGCAAACCAGCCCTCTGGCCTTTTAAAGGAGCCAGAAATCGGGTGGAGAAATGGATTCTGAGAGAGCTTCTTTTGGGACTTCATTTTCCTTATATATAAAAACTGAATATTGACACTGGGGTCATTTTTCATCATTTCCATCTTGGGGGAAGCCAGTACCTACCCGAGACATCCCACTCGATGATGTTGTCTCATGTATGCAGCTAATGCAGGAAACCCACAAATCTGACCTCTTACGGGAGTGAAAGCTCATCCCTCAGAGCACCAAAATCATCACTGTGCATCCCCTGACCCCTCGGTGGGCTTCTTGTTGGGGTCTGGAGACCCCACATCTCAGATGGGGGCAAAACGGCAAAATCACCGCTTCTTCTACGTGGATTTGAGTCCCAGCTCTGGCCACGGTGACTTTCCCATCACGATGCACCTTGGTGGTTAAAGACTCAAGCAGCTGCAAGATTTACTCGGTGGATTTAGTGCAAAAGAGCATAAATTGTGAATTTTACACCCAGCAAGGCAGATATTTTTTCCTTAAAACCAGTTTTGTAGGGGCGGTCAGCGTGGTGTCCTGTGAAAAAGGAGGATTTCATCCCAGCTCTGCTGTTTGTCTCTGGGTGGGAGATAAATGGGCACAGCTGGGCTGGGGGAGCTGCACAGGGGCTGGGTGAGAAACGAGGGGTTACACAGGGTGGGGAAAAGGCCAGGGATTTGTCTTCAGCACAGGCACAAGTAGGGCCTTGTGGGCAGATGGAAAAGAAGATGCTGTAAGGAGTAAAACAGCTTCATCCGACAGCTGGAAAAAGTTCTGTTAGAGGCTGAATGCCACCTTCCCAGTCGTGGTTTTTAAATGCCTCCTGTGAAATGCATCTATGTGTGTGCTCTTCTCACCAAATGCCTTGTCCCTCCCTGTGATAAAATCATAGAATAGTTTGGGTCAGAAGAGACCTTTCAAGGCCATCCAGTCCAACCCCTCTGCACTGAGCAGGGCCATCTGCAGCTAGAGCAGGGTGCTCAGAGCCCCGGGCAACCTCCCCTGGAATATTTCCAGGGATGGGGCAGCTACCACCTCTCTGGGCACCAAACCCCCTACATTTGACAAAGCCCTTCCGTTAGGACATGGAGCTGCAGCAGTGTTAGGGCTCAGCTGCAGCTGTGGGATGGAGGAGTTGTCAAAATGCAAACGGTTCCCACTTGGATACAACTGAAAGATGAGTTCAGACCAGTTTTTGGTCAGCTCTTTCCCCTCCATATGGAGCAGACCGTGTCTCATCACAGATGGTTTCTGCTGGCGGCTGCCACCGGGGCGGCTCGGGAGGAGGCTGGTTAGCTGAGTTTACACCCCCGTACACAATAAATGGAACTAAAATGCTAAAAGGATCATTTACAGTAATTTCCAGGAGACGTTGCTGGTGCCATCTGTCTCGTGTGTACAGACAAGGAGTCTGTTTGAAAGCAAACACAGCCCCGGCTAACGCATCAATTGAAGAGTCAACACATTAACCTTGCTTGGAAGGTCGCTTCTCCTGGTCTACCCACACTTCACTGACCCTTTTTCCTTCAGAGTGACGCTTGCCAGGAGCAGCTTGACTTCAGCTGGAAAACATGGATGAAATAGTTAACGGAGGGTTTCAAGTGGGAATTTGGGGCTGAAGTCAAACCCTGGGGAGATGTTTTGCCCCCGGTGAACAACTCCAGCGAATGAGCTCCTCCGGGTGCAATGGGACTTTGTAAAAAGCCCAGAGCTATATAAAGGACTTCCAATCTTATTCCACCACTTGGGAGACTTTAAGGATCTTTCTCTTGCTGTTATGGCCAGAAAACAGGGACTGGGGCTCTGGAGCGGTTCCTCGTCCCAGTTTCCAATTAACTGGAGTTTTACCATCTGCAAGCCCTTATATCCCAGGATAGGCTCTGCTTTAGCTACAGTAACTAAACACTATGTTTACCAAGCCTGGCTCTGTTCAAAACAGGCTTTAAGACCCTTTGTATGCTTATTAATCATAAGCAGCAAGAAACAAGGTTTTCACCAGCAGTTTACTACAAAAAGAAAAATGGAAACGTTCAACGTCGCTTCTCACTTTTTCTCTTAATTCTGCGGTGGGAAACGAAACCAGCGGCGCTCTCTCGCTGCTTTTTAACCTGGCAGACTTCCTTTTTCATTTCCTCTGCCACCCCGGGTTGGCTTCAGTAGGTTTGTAAAGTCTCGGGGACGACGGGAGGAATTTGCAGCTTATCAACGGGCAAGGGGAGCGGGAACTCTCCGGCATGGCGAGGATGCCGCTGCCTTCGCCGTGCCCGGCGGCCGAACGCCGTTTCGGAGCAGCTGCCGAAAACTTCCTTTGTAACCCGACGGTAGCGTCACGAACAACTGAGGGACTATAAAAAGTTGCTTTGAAATCAGATGGTCAAGCTTTGGGTCGTCTCCAACAGATTGCTTTCAGGAGCCGAGCTTGGCCCGGAGCCCTTCTCTTGGCCTCTTTGAATGGTTTCAGCTGAGAGACTGTATCAGTTGCTAATGCACCATAAATAAACAGCCGAGTATAAACCTTGCTAGCAAAATACCAGGGGAACTCCTCATTTTAGGCTCCGCTGCGTGTTGTCCCTTTCCACGTGACCCTGGTTGTCCCAGCAGGTTTTTTAATTCCTGAGGTGATAAAATAGGCACAAGAAGAGCTGTTTGGTTCCGCACGCGAGGTTATTTGCTGCTAGAAATGGTCACAAAGTTGGGTGGTGAAGCTAACTGGGTGCAGGGACGGAGTTGACCATGGTGGCACATGTAGTAATAATACATCAGAGGTAAATTAAAGCTTAAATTAAATAAAGCTTATGTATAGAATCATAGAATTGTTTAGGTTAGAACATACCTTTAAGATCGAGTCCAACTGTTAACCCAGCCTATGGAAAAATTAAATACACCATATACAGATTTAAGATCGAGTCCAACCGTTAACCCAGCCTATGTAAAAATTAAATACACCATATACAGATTTAAGATTGAGTCCAACTGTTAATCCAGCCTATGTAAAAATTAAATACACCATATATAGATTTAAGATCAAGTCCAACCGTTAACTCAGCCTGTGTAAAAATTAAATACACCATATACATACTTAAGATATCATTGAGTCCAACTGTTAACCCAGCTTATGTAAAAATAAATACACCATATACATATTCTCTATATAAATAAAAATAAAGCTTAAATTAAAGCTGTGCCAGGTGATGGGTTGGGATATGAGACTCACGATACGGAGACGAGTTAAATCCAGAGGTTCCAGAAGTTGACAGCTTTTGGATTTGGGAATGGCACGCTTAGCAGGATCCATCCCTGGAGGTCACCTATCATCAGTAATGACTGTTGACTTGTTCAGCATTCCTCTAGATGGGAAAACACAACCTGGCTGCAACGCAACCAGCTCCAGCTCCTCTGTCTCCTGGTCCACGTTTCCATGTGGACAGCTTTCCTTCCGGCATCCCGAAGGCAAAGCTTTGCACATCTCCGTGCAGCTGAACGTTTTCAGGAGAAACAGGCAAAAACCAGAGCTAGAAACCACACAGAGGCTTGAACAGGGACAACCAGTTCCGAAACTCTTCCTTCCAGGCTCGAGCGTGACCCGTAATCTCCTTGTTTTCCCCAACCCAAGCTGTCTTTCAGAGCTCTGTGATCTTTTTTGCAGCCTTCCATCGTTGCAATGGGATGGCTTTGTGCCCAGGTGAATGCTTTCCCAGGTCAGTTCCCAGGAATTGACTGAGGACAATTTAGATGGAAGGGTTTTTTTTTTTTTCTTCTTTCCTCTTGGTTTTTGCAGTGCTGGCGAGGGCCTCCTGGCCCCTCTCCGGTCCCTCGGTGGTTTCGGTGGTACAACAGACAATGGGCTCTGTTTTCCTGGAAAGCTCCTTCCTGCTTGAAAGCGACTACAGCAGGCAGAAAAAAATAAACAAAATACCACCTTTGTAGGAAATGGCCTTAAAATTCTCTTTTTCATTAGTCCCATGGCTTAAAACACACATGGGGATGATCCTAATTTTAAATGATGTGGTTTTAAAAGTATTCAGGCTGGTTCTGGGAGGGGGAATGGGAGAAATTTGCTGTGAGAAGGAAACATTTTGACCAAGATCGCTTTAAAAAGTGGGTGCCTTAAATATAGGCTCTAAAATTTCCACTCTGATATGTAAATAAATGGCTTGACTCTGGGATTGCTCCTATGGAAGTGAGAGTAGCTGGCCTGTTTTGTAAGTGCCTAAGCAGGGGTTTACCTGATGGTTAATATATAGATGCATATTTTTTATCTATTTATTTCTATTTATATGTATTTATTTGTATTTTGCTTATATGTATATTTAAGATAATGGGTGGGAATGGTGCTAGACTCTGTCTCAGGGTCTAACAGTGCTTGTATTTGCATTTCAGTGGCTGTGCCTGGGAAATTACACATTTTACCCAAATGTTTTGTGACCTCTCCAGCCAAGGATGGCGGTTGTTTCCAACAGGCTTTCAGGGAAAATGTTCTCAACTTGATTTGTAACCAAAGTAGGAAAACGGGGCGAGGGAGATATTCCACGTTGATGGATTTTGTTCCTAAAGGCAGGATAATCTTTTTTTCTCCTCCCTTTTTTTTTCCATCTCGCCTTTGTAAAAATGATCTGTTTTCTCCTCAGACATCAGGCACCCAGAAGAGCTCTCCCTTTTGAGGAAACCCAGAGATCCATCAAAGAAAAAAAAGAAGAAATTGGACGATCAATGTGAAGACGACGCCTTCGAGCTGGAGGGTCCGCTGATTACGCCGGGGTCCGGTGAGCCAGGGCTTGCTTTGTGAGGACAAGCTTGCAGGAAGGCAAACAGATCATAAAACAGGGGAGGTGGAATGATACAGCAGTATCAGTCTGACCTAATTCCTTAAGGTCTGTGTAAGAAACAGACCCCACAGAAATGCCACAGAAATCATCCAGGGCTGCAGCACTCGGTCGCGGTCGCACGGTTGCATGCCTGGAGCTGTCACGCATAGAGGGGAGCAGAGCAATGCCAGACTTGATCAAATAAAACCAGAAACCACGTGTGACCACTTCAACGCTCAGCTTGTGTGGCTGAGAGGTTTTCTTACCCTATTAAGGAAGGAGTTAAATGGAAAATCGTTCCTAATGTCGAATTCCAGGTGTGTTTTAGGCAGCACCATCGTTCTACTCCTTATTTATAGCCCGGTTTTATTAATTGCATTAGTGTTCCCTTATGTTAAGGGCGTAGATATAGATTGTAATGCTAAAAAAAAAAACCCTCTTTTATTGCTGGAGGGGGGGAGTTTGCCAGAGCAAACAGAACCAGAGCAGCTCTGGTAAGAAAATTGTTAGCAGAGTGACACTGATGATGAAGTGACATCGCTGATGAAGTGACATCTCTTGCCACAGGCACCAAATTGATGCAGGGAGGTGTTTTCCAGGCAGAGTGGTTTTTTGGCTCTGCTCCGCGGCTGCTGGAGGTCTGGAGTGGGAAGGCAAATGGCACAGAATCCCAGAATCCCAGCAGTTCCCTTCAGCCACTGAGCAGCTCCTCTGAGGAGCTGCAGCCCCGTGGCGGGTACGTCCTTTTCCTTTTTAGCCCTGCCTGGCTACCAGCCTCTGAGGAGCAGAACCAAAAGAGGACAAACAGAATCACAGACTGGGAGGGGTTGGCAGGAACCTCTGGAGATCCCCTGGTGTCCCCCCCCTGCTCCATCCAGCAGGGGCACCCAGAGCAGGGGCCCAGCAGCGCAGGGTCCAGCCGGGGTGGGAATCTCTCCAGAGAAGGAGACTCCACAGCCTCTCTGGGCAGCCTGGGCCAGGGCTCCATCACCCTCAAATTAAAGAGGGCAGGAGCTTAAATGATAAAGTTGATCAAGTGAGAGCACTGCAGCCCAACTGGACTTGCAGAAAAAGCCGCAGCGACGCGCGCTGCCAGGCAGGCGAGACATGTCTGGCTGCCAAAGCTCTTGGTGTTAAATCCAGCCAAGAGAGGGAAGCAGAGCAGGTTTAAATAAAACAAAAATAATTAAAAAAAAATCTTGGAATTCAGCAAACTTGTATTAAATGGTCTCAGTTTAACTGAAGTGAAAGTGAAGGTCATGCAGCGTGGTTAATGCCACCGGTAGCTCTGGGTTTGCAGGCAGAACTAGAGCTGCTGTGCCAAAGTGATGTGCACCGTGGGCTTTGTAGCAAACCATAGGCATGGGTCTGTAGCAGGGGAAAAATAATCCCTCTTTTGCTCCAGTCTTGCTCTTTCTCCTCTCAGTTACTTACAAATATTTATGAGGTAGTCCTCTCCCACTCCTGGTTCAGAGAGTTTTCCCTGCGTCGGGCAAAGCTCCAGTCAATTTTCATTTTCATTTGGCATTTTCATCTTGAAAGTGGTGGAGAGCATCTCCATTAGATTAATAGGAAGTTCTTGGCCTGCTTTGGGGGAAACGTTCACAGAAGAGAGGTTTTTATTTTAATTATTTATGGGTCTTCCAGCGAGTCTTGCTGGTTTTGCTTTCCTCGTGAAGGAAATTAATTTTTGCTGCAGGTTTAATTACTGCAGCTGCCTGCCACGTTTCGGTGCCGTTAGTTCAAAGCTGTGGTTTTAATGTGAATAAAACTGTTGCTAGCATTGTTCCAACACCAGTTTATGCTGAATGCTTCTGTAAAACGAGTTGATCTTTTGAGATCTGCTTATTTTGGTGTAACGGGCACGTTTGGTCACTGAGTGCCCCGTACCTGGCAATGGAACCGTTTAAATCACTGCAGGCAGAGTAAACTCTGCCCAACAGTTTCCATTAGAACACCTGTATTCACTTGTTTACAAGTTGGCCAAACTCAGAGCTATTTCAACTGGAACTTTCCATGCCATTGCCTGCCACGGGCAACATTTTTAAGTGAAGCTTCCTCTGAGATGTCTCAGATGTTTGGAGGAGGTGATGAGGAGAACATCTGAGGGGAAGCTTTGCTCCTCTAGAGCAAGATGCTCAAACAGAGGAACGTGGGGGAATGTCCATGGGAAAACCTGCTTGATCTGGGGCAAGAAAGTGAGATTTTCTTTTGTTGCTCCAGCTCATGCTCAGCCCTGTCTGCCTGAGCCACATGAAGGTTGAGGTTGGCACTCTGTGAGGGATGATGGGCGGGAGACAAGAGCATCTTTCAAGATAAGGTTTATGGATGGTGATGGTGGTTTAGCGACAGATGCTGTTGACCTGCTCTGCCCCAGTGTTATAATGGTCCACGGGGTGAGCACATTTCTGCTGCTTTTATAAGCATGGAATATCTCAAGTTGGAAGGGACCATGGATCATCAAGTCCATCTCCCAAAGTACCTGGTACCTGGCGAGTCACCCCCAGCCTTCTGCTTGCCAGTGTGAAGCCTGAAGGTGGATATCTCCATCCTCTGAGCATTTCTGCTACTTTTTTTGCTCATGCCTAGTTCACTGGGGCTGTCTTGATGGCAGGTACCCGTGGCACTTACTGGTCCCCCAGATCATTAATCCAGACCTGAATGCTGGCAAAACTAGCAGGAGCATTAAAGCATCCTGGTGGTTTTCTTGTTTGATGCCGATGGGTGGTTTTCACTTTATTTTTCATCTTGTCAGGCAGTTTAGAGTCATTTTTATATTATTTTAAGTCTCCTAACCAAGACGTTGGCTGTCACTGGTGTGATGCTGCTGGTTCAGACCGTTCCAGCTGCTCCTTGAGATACCCATGGGAACAATAAAGAAAGAGGGTTTGGGAAGGTTTTACTATTGTTATGGTCTTAGACTTTTCCAGATGCGTAGCGCAGCTTTCTGTCTTTCCTTGGGCATTCAGGGAGGAGACATCACCTGGAGGGTGGCCCAAAGGGGTGGTTCAGGACAGCAGCAGGGGGTGGCACGGAAGACCTTGCTTGTAGCACCTCAACCCTGCCACGTGCTGCCTCCAACACCCTTAGCAGTGTTCTTGGAGGTGGAATTTGGGTGCATCGAATTGTGCATCGGAGTAGGCTCCTGATTTAAAAGGGACACAGCTCTTGCCCCAAATGCCAGTTTGTTACTGGTCCTTCTAGGTACTGGTGTGCAGATTTCTGCTGAGCTCCTCACTCAAGGCACATACACAGTGGAATTACTGACATTAGGATACGGTCATTGAAACCACCCCCTTATTTTGAGAAGCATATTTTCTTAACATAAAAATCAATGCTTCTATGAGATGAACAGGGACTAATTAGCTCTCAGCTCTTTGGGGTTATGAGACACCAAGCTGGGTCCACTTTCTCCTCTTCAGATTTGTAATTTTAAAAAGGTTTGGTTGGGGTTTTTTTGGTCTGCTTCGAGTCTGTGAGAGCTGCAAAGCTTGAAAAGGCCCGGGAGTCACGTGTGCTTCAGGATCAGTTTTGCACCAAATCACACCACTCGCTCAGCAAATTAATACCAAATTTGTTTGGCCATCTCAGCAAGCTCTCCCATCCGTGAAACGCCACGGTTCCACACCCAGCCGCTTCTTGTCACGTGAAATCAAATAACTGTGGAGTCACTTGGGTTGCTTTGCCTGCAGAGTCCACCGGCGCTACCGCAAAACGCTCCGTTCGGGTGGTTAAACCTCACCTGTGCTGTCATCTGAAAACACCCATTCTCAGCTTCTCTCCTTCCCTACCCTCCCGGTGACTTTCTCTCGCCTTCTCACTTCCCTCCTTTCTTTCCCTCTCTATAGGCACCGATATTCTTTACATCGGCCCCGTCAAAGGTGAGCTCCACCTCAGTAGGACTCTTGTGCTCTGCCTCTGGTCTCTTTGGCCGCGCCCTTAGTTTATTTTCCTGCTCCTCTAAAACTTTTGACTTCCAAAATCTTTAAGCAACAGGTAATACCGGTAAGTTGGGTCATGTCCCAGGTGCTACAGAAACGCAGGGGGCAGGAATTTCCACTGTGGGAGACTTGCACCTTTTTCCCATGGATTTGGACTGGAATGAGTTTTCCATCCGTTTTGCTCTTGGAGAAGAGCTCTGAAAGAGAGAGAGAGAGGGGCAGCTTTTCATGGGAAAACAAGCAGCGCAGATTTTTTCCCATTGAGGGGAAAAAAAAAAAAGAAGAAATGGTAAAAAAAAAAAATAAGGGAAAGTTTTTCACCCACTGGCTTCGGGTTTGTGTCTGAGTTGGCTTAGTTGGGAACAGGCAGAGCTCAGCCATGAGCTAACTCCCGGCTTTTATTTCCTCGTCCTGGTAGGAAACATATATTCCAGCCCAGGGCTGTACAGCAAAACGATGACGCCGACCTACGACGCTCACGACGGCAGTCCCCTGTCACCCACTTCAGCCTGGTTCGGTGACAGCGCCTTGTCGGAGGGGAACCCGGGCATCCTGGCCGTGAGCCAGCCCGTCACCTCCCCGGAGTCCCTAGCAAAAATGTACAAGCCACAGGCGTTGCTGGATAAAGCCAAAATCAACCAAGGGTGAGTTAAGGATTTGGGTTTCTGCTTTGGTTTTCTCTTGCGTGTGCGTTGTGTGTTTCGTTTCGTTTTGGCTTTGGTTTATTTTTTCACTGTGTGGTTTTAAATTGCATTCTCGAAAGCGTCGTCACGGCTTCACCGGAGCTTTTTGTGTGTGTTATCCCATGTTGACAATTCACAGATGGCTTGACTCGTCCCGATCTCTTATGGAGCAGGAGGTGAAAGAAAACGAAGCTTTGCTGCTCCGGTTCAAGTACTACAGCTTTTTTGACCTGAATCCAAAGGTACAGAGCGATTTATTTCACTTGCATCTTGCAGGAAAATTTGAGCAAAGGATGCCCGTGTCTCTAAGGTGCTTGTCTGTTGGTAAATCCTCTACTTTGGAAATTGGTCGTGCGGGCACCAGACCCAGCTTTGTGTGCTCCCACGTACCAGTTTGCTCATGCTGAAGTATTGCTAGAGATGCTCTAAGGGTTCCTCAGAGCCACTCCGCTTCAGTGGCAGAGGCTTTTCCATCTGGGATTGAAGCCTTGAGTTGAAAGGAAAGGGGAAGGGGTTGGTCTTGAACTGGGCTCGTGCCTTTTCCAACCAGTCCGTGTTTGTGTGCTGTGCCGTAGTACGACGCGATCAGGATCAACCAGCTGTACGAGCAGTCCAAGTGGGCTATTCTGCTGGAGGAGATCGAGTGCACAGAAGAAGAGATGATGATGTTCGCGGCGCTGCAGGTAGGAGACAGCCCAAAACTCACATGGTTTTGGTTAAATTTCATTTCGTGGCTTTGCAGACTTCTCTGTTGATGAATATTCATGAACACGCTAAGTGAAACCTGCTGCCACTGGTGTTTTAAGCTTCACCTTGTCTTCAGTGAGATTGGTTGAGAACTGGCTGAACAGCAGAGCTCAGAGGGTTGTGATCAGTGGTGCACAGTCCAGCTGGTGACCTGTAACTAGCGGTGTTCCCCAGGGGTCAGTTCTGGGTCCAGTCTTATTCAATGTCTTCATCAATGACCTTGGTGAAGGGATAGAGTGGACCCTCAGTGAGTTTGCTGATGCTAAACTGGGAGGAGTGGCTGACACTCCAGAAGGCTGTGCTGCCATCCAGTGAGATCTGGACAGGCTGGAGAGATGGACAAAGGCAAATCTAATGAAGTTCAACGAGGAAAAGTGTAGAGTCCTACACCTGGGGAGGAACACCACCATGTACCAGTACAGGTTGGGGGTTGACCTGCTGGAAAGCAGCTGCATGGAGAGGGACCTTGGTGTCCTGGTGGACAATAAGTTCTCCATGGGACAGCAATGGGCCCTTGTGGCCAGGAAGGCCAATGGTCTCCTGGGGGGCATAAAGAAAAGTGTGTCCAGCAGGTTGAGGGAGGCTCTCCTCCCCCTCTGCTCTGCACTAGTGAGACCACATCTGGAGTATTGTGTTGAGTTCTGGTCCCCCCAGTTCAAGAGGGACAGGGAAATACTGGAGAGATTCCAACAGAGAGCTACGGAGATGCTGAAGGGACTGGGACATCTCTGATGGGGAAAGGCTGAGAGCCCTGGGGCTGTTCAGCCTGGAGAAGAGCAGCCTGAGAGGGGATCTTATTGATGTTTACAAATCTCTGCAGGGTGGGTGTCAAGCAGAAGGGTCCAGGCTCTTGTCAGTGGTGCCCTGGGATAGGACAAGAGGTAATGGTCACAAACTGGAACATAGGAAGTTCTACCTCAGCACGAGTTAAAACTTCTTCCCTGTGAGAGTGCCAGAGCCTGGCCCAGGCTGCCCAGAGAGGCTGTGGAGTCTCCTTCTCTGGAGCCTTTCCAGCCCCCCTGGCTCTGTTCCTGTGTGGGCTGCCCTGGGTGACCCTGCTCTGGCAGGGGGGTTGGACTCGGTGATCTCCAGAGGTCCCTTCCAACCCCTTCCATCCTATGATTCTGTGATTCTCAGCAGGAGGTGAAACTTCTCATGCTGGTAGAAGTCAGATCATTTCCCATTTCCTAATCTTCACTTGAGCTTATTCGATAATTTAAACATTGGCTGCTGATTACTTCTCATGAAAGGGAACTCAGCCTTCTTTAACCAACCATGTTTATGTCTTATCTTCACTTTTAGTTTTGCCCTCCTTAAAAAAACCCCAGTTTTCTGGCCTGCTGCCCCCCCAGAACAGGTGGTGAGAATCTGTGGGTTTCCCAGAACTATTTATTTATCTGTTTTTTGAAAGACTCGGTGTGATTTGGCATAAATACTACACCAGCTATTGACTTCTGCAAGACAGATGGCAGGCCATTTACTACGTGTGGTCTGGCACGCCTCTAGGATGCTGAAATATCCCCATCAGGAGCAGGGATCTCTGCTCCTAAGGCCCCCTCGAGGTAAAAAAAGAGTGAAAACAGAAATATAATAACTCGGGTTAGCTCTCCGAGCGGTCCAGAGCGGGTTGGACACAGTGCTTCGTGGGAGATCTTAGGGATATCTTGGTTTTTGGGGGTGAAAACAGATGTGATGCGTCCTCCTAAACTGGGAGGTGTGGCTGATACTCTAGAGAGTTGTGCTGCCATCCAGAGGGACCTCGGCAGGCTTGGAGAAATGGCCCAGCATGAACCTCGTGAAGTTCTACAACGGAGGTGTTAGGGAAGGATTTCTCCACTGTGAGGGTGGTGAGATACTGGAGCAGGTTGCCCAGAGAAGTTGTGGATGCTCCATCACTAGATGTGTTCAATACCAGGTTGGCAGGGCTTTGAGCAACCTGTTCTAGTGGGAGGTGTCCCTGCCCATGGCAGGGAGCTGGACTAGATGATCCTTAAAGTCACTTCCAACCCAAACCATTCTCTAAGTGCAAAGTCTTGCCCCGAGGAGGAACAACCTCATGTACCAGTATATTCTGGGGGCCACCCAGCTGGGAAGCAACTTGTTAGAAAACGAACTGGGAGTGCTGGTGAACATCAAGTTGAACTTTAGACAGCAGAGTACCCTTGGGGCAAAGAAGCTGAACGATGTCCTGGGCTGCATTGGGCAGAGCATTGCAAAAGGGTCGAGGGAGATGATCCCCTCTGCTCAGAACTGGTGAGGCCACACCTGGAGTACTGGCTCCAGTTCTGGGCTCCTCAGCGCAAGACAGACATGGAGAGAGTACAATAAGGGGCCACAAGGGTGATGGAGGTCCAGAAGTATCTCTTCTATGAGGAAAGGCTGAGGGAGCTGGGACTATTCAACCTGGAGAAGAGAAGGCTCAGGGATCTGATTAATGGATATAAATACTTGGTGGGAGATGGTAAAGGAGGTGGAGCCAAACTCTTCCCAGCGGTGCCCAGTGACAGGACGAGGGGTAATGGGCACAAACTGAAACACTTGAGTTCTCCTCTCAGCATTTTTTACTGTGAGGGTGATTGAGCACTGGCACAGGTTTCCCAGAGAGGTTGTGGAGTCTCCATCCTTGGAGATACTCAAAAGCCAACTGGACATGGTCCAGGACAACGGCTGTAGGTGGCCCTGTCAGAGCAAGTGGTAGGACCAGATGACCTCCAGCTGTCCCTTCCAACCCCAACCAGTCTGTGATGGTGTGAAAGGAGTAGCCCTGCCCTGTGGGGTCCAGGGCAGTCCTTCAGGGGTCATACCACCAACTCCTTGGACTTCAGACAGCCAAGGTGGTCAGTCCTGACTCAGCTGTGCTCGGGTCTCAGCACTAACCGGCCTCTGCTCCCACGGTGGGTACAGCTCCACTTCCCGACCGTGGTGGCCACGTCGTGACGAGCCCACGGCATCCGGCAGGTCGCAGGAGCATCCCGGTGCCATGCTGTGCCTTGCTTTTCAGTACCACATCAATAAGCTGTCCATCATGTCCTCGGAAAACCACCTCAACAACAGCGACAAGGAGGTGGACGAGGTGGACGCGGCGCTCTCGGATCTGGAAATTACTTTGGAAGGTGGCAAAACGTCGACGATCCTGGTAAGAGTTGCGGGCACGCGGTGCCAGGGTGGCTCTCGTGTCCCCTCCTCCCCTGGCCTCACCTGAGGTGGGAACAGTCATCCCCGAGCTGGGAATTTTTCCAGGCATCCAACCTTTTTTATTTCCCTCCTCTCCTTTTTGATTCTCTTTCTACTTTCACAACATAGACCCACAATAATATTTTCTTTAATATATTTACTTTAAAACACCCAGAGGTAGTTATGGTGGGAAGGGACCCTGGGTAGCGTCTGACATGAGGCCAGCACCGAGCCAGAGCTCTACTCTGAGCCCAGAGCAGCATTAAAACCTTTTTGAGCACGTGCACGTCTTGAACCAAAGGCTTCACTTAAGCTCTCTTTAATTTTTTGGGTGGTTTTAATTAATTTAGCAGGGAGAGCCCAGCCCGTCCCGCACACCCCAGCTCTGCGCTGCTGCACAAGTCAAATGCAATAGTGTTTTTTTTCCTGCTGGGACCATAAGTCCAAATAGTGATGGAGAAGTCCTGGAGGAACTGGGATCTTACAGAACCTCCCCACACACACACACACACCCCCCCCATGCCACTTTGCTGGTGAAATAATGGAAAAGTAGATTCAAATTCATTTGGTTTCTGTTCTCTCTAACGACTTTCCGAACTGCAGAATTCTTCACACTGAGGTTTCTCTTCCACCGTTTCTAATCCATGGCAAAGTTTTACAGCACGAAAAACAGCTGCTGTGACTTTCAGAAATAACTTATGCTTATGAAACCCTATTTTTATTAGACTGGATTTTATCCCGGAGTGAGCTATGGCTACATTTCAGAGGATTTCATTTTTTCTCTGATCTGCTGGTTCAGTGCTGCTTTTTCACCTTGAAAACATGTCAAGCCCAGGAACTAAACATCCTGGTGGACAGAAAGTTCTCCATGGGACAGCAATGGGCCCTTGTGGCCAGGAAGGCCAGTGGTCTCCTGGGGGGCATAAAGAACAATGTGTCCAGCAGGTTGAGGGAGGCTCTCCTCCCCCTCTGCTCTGCACTAGTGAGACCACATCTGGAGTGTTGTGTTGAGTTCTGGTCCCCCCAGTTCAAGAGGGACAGGGAAATACTGGAGAGAGTCCAACAGAGAGCTACGGAGATGCTGAAGGGACTGGGACATCTGTGATGGGGAAAGGCTGAGAGCCCTGGGGCTGTTCAGCCTGGAGAAGAGCAGCCTGAGAGGAGATCTTAGGAATGGTTCCAAATCTCTGCAGGGTAGGGGGCAAGCAGAAGGGTCCAGGCTCTTGTCAGTGGTGCCCTGGGATAGGACAAGAGGTAATGGTCACAAACTGGAACATGGGAAGTTCCACCTCAGCACGAGGAAAAACTTCTTCCCTGTGAGAGTGCCAGAGCCTGGCCCAGGCTGCCCAGAGAGGCTGTGGAGTCTCCTTCTCTGGAGCCTTTCCAGCCCCCCTGGATCTGTTCCTGTGTGGGCTGCCCTGGGTGACCCTGCTCTTGCAGGGGGCTTGGACTCAATGATCTCCAGAGGTTCCTTCCAACCCCTACCATCCTATGATTCTGTGATTCTAAACTGCAGGAAAAAAAGCACTGGGTCCAGTCAGCCTTGGCACAGCACAAATTTCCAGGCATTTTACACTTCCATACCACCTCCGAGTTTCATTTTAAGTTCTCTCAAACCCTAAAATCCCTGAAATTTTCCAGCCTTCCGCTTCAAAGGATTTTTTTTGAAGTGTTCACAAAGGATCTTTTTGAAGTGAAGATCCATCCTCAGCATTAACAGCAGCAGGGATTTACGATACGAAGCGGCTGCGGCGCGACAGAAAGAATGACAAAAGTTTTTACAGCCGAGAGCTCTGCTCTAATTTCTTTGCAAAACCAGATTTGAAGGAAGGGTCCCCGCCAGATAGGAGGTGAGGATGATGATGATTCATCCAAAAACCTCCATCCCTTCCCTTCAGGGTAGCAGCAGTAGCCATTTCCAGATGCATTCGAGTAATTGAATACGGATAATGGGCAATTACTGGATTGTTTGTTTAGATTCTGCATTTTTTTTTTCCTTTTTTTTTTTCCCCTGTGGTATCAAAACAGCTCTGCTCATGGCAGGCATAAAGTAAACTGTCCTGCTGCTGCTGCTGGAAGCTGCCCGAGCAGCCTTGGCTTTTTTTTGTCTGGCCTTCCAAAACCCTTTAATTTGAGCTCGTGGGAATTGCAAGTGCCACCCTGTATGTTTTGCAAACAAGATAAACCCAGTATGAAAAAAAAATGCTTGGGTGGGGGGAGGAGCTCCTTTCTAGACTATCAGAAGGGTCTCCGTGGAGGGACAGAGCAGCATCTCCTCCTTTTGTTTGGAAATAACTAAGGGAGGAGAAATTTCCCTGTGGGAACAGGAGCCGGTGTGACCGCCGGCGACCTCGCGGGTGGGAATTGGCTCCGGCAGCAGCAGGAATTCCTCAAAGAGAAAGAAAACCTTGTCCTCTGCTTTCCAAACAGCACTTCCATAAGTTTTTCTCCACTTTGCTTCTCCCGTGAAGTGGATGAGGCTTTCTCAAGACTCCCTGAGCCCCGACTGGAGCCGGTGGAGGTGCCACTGGTGTCCCCCCATGCACAGCATCCCTTCCCTCCCACACCCACCACCCTGGCTCTGCTCGGGCAGGCAGGTAAATGGGATCATCTTTTCTTTTCAGGGTGACATCACTTCCATCCCAGAGCTTGCCGACTACATTAAAGTCTTCAAGTAAGTGCTGATGGGAAGAGGTGCTTGGGAAACTGGTAATGTTGATGAATAATTAATAGTCCTACTACTGAATATCCTTGGGTTTTATTTCCTGCCTTAAGATCTTCCTGCACACCACTATGTGATCCCATGCGAAAAGCCACCGAGCAGTTGTTGTGTAATACCAGAGCTCAGCATCTGTGTTTTCTTACTATTAAAAGGTTTTAATTCTTTAGCCTGTTATTCATTAAGGATTTCACAACATTGGAAATATTCAATCAGTATCGAATCAGTAACTTCATCAGTTCTTAAATACAAGAGAAGGCTCCAGGGAAGCCTCTGCTGGGAGCCAGGCTGGGAGAGCTGGGGGGGTGCAGCCTGCAGAGGAGAAGGCTCCCCAAGGGGAGACCTTCTGGTGGCCTTTCAGGACTTGAAGGGGCCTGGCAGAAAGATGGGGAGGGACTTTTGAGCAGGGCCTTTTGGGACAGGACAAGGGGGGATGGTTTGAAACTAAAAGAGGGAGATTCAGAGTGGAGAGAAGGAGAAATTGTTGGTGCTGAGGGTGGGGAGAGCCTGTGCCAGGCTGCCCAGAGAGGTGGTGGCTGCCCCATCCCTGGCACCATTGCAGGGGAGGTTGCCCGGGGCTCTGAGCACCCTGCTCTAGCTGCAGATGGCCCTGCTGGGTGCAGGGGGGTTGGACTGGATGGCCTTGAAATGTCCCTACCATCCCAAACCAGTCCGGGATTCTACAAAACCCAGAGTTTTTGCCCACTGTTGCTGCCCCAGCAGATACACATCACTCCAGGAGAGCTTGCTGCATCCCACAGCCTGCAGCGAGCGCTGCGATATTTCTCTATTAATACCCAGGAGATAATCAAGCCATCCTGTAATTAGGAGTGAAGCCTGGAAACCTTGCTCAAATACCTCTCCCAGTTTGCAAGATACTGGCTGAATCATAACCAGCCTAATCCCAACCTATCAGCCCTCCCCTTGCCAAAAGGAGCAGGTTAAACTGACTGTGCCCCTCTGCCAGCTCACTCAGGGTTTAGGGGTTATTTTAGTTTGGCTTTGTCTTGCTCGGCGCTACGCGGAAACCGGGAACGGCAGCGTCTGGGCTTTGAGTAACATCCTGGCAGCCACCACCACCTTTAGCAATTTATTCCCTCCTGCAGCGAGGGTTTCTGTGAAAGTTCTGGAAACTGGAAGTGATGATGAGATTTGACAGCATAGCAGCTATAGGATATAGAAGAAAAGCTGTAGGCGGCGAAATAGCTCCGGAAGAAAGCTTGATTTTATGAATTGTTTGGTTCTGGAGGCAGAACCTAGCACTTGGCTGCTGAAAAACTCTTTCTCCCTCTCCAAAGGTGAATTATGAAGTTCTCCGTGCCCATCTGGGCTTGTGGTCTGTCTCAACTGGGGCAAAGTTTCAGGGCTGCAGCCTGTGCCCTGTATCCGAGTGGGTGTTCTCCCCTCCCCGAACAAACAAGAGAACCAAAAACTTACTTTTTACTTTGATGTGCTTATTTGCCAGTAAAATTAAGCACGACTCGAGGAGCTAATTGCTTGCAAATTGAATGAGTCAGTTGGTGGAGCAGGACACGGAGTAGGGAGAAGCTGCCAGTTCCTAACCCAGTGCCAGACCCTGGGACTGGGATTTGAGGCTGTCCTGCCATGGCAGGGAAGCACAGGATTGCTGTTGGCTCCTAAAAATGAGGGCCAGGCAGTATTTTAGTGCCAGAAACCCAACGTAAACGATGCTATCTTAGGACCTGGCCCAGCTTTGGACATGCCTCTTGTCACACATCAACTGGGGAGGAGCTGCAGCATGTCAGTATATATAAAAGTCATATATATATGTCCCTATACAAGCAGGGATGGATGTCCCAGGGCTTTAGGAGGAGGAAAACTAGCAAAGGCAGGAGGAGGCAACAAACGTCCCAAGCTCAGATGTCCATCAGAAGTGTGAAAGCAGTGGGGTTCAGGCAGACACCGTGTTTCTCTCCCACCTCCCTGATTTCCCTGAGCAGTCCTCAGGATGCTTTTGCTTGGAAATGCAAGTGCAGAGCCCCGAGGACAAGCAGTTGGGGGCCATCACATATTTGATCCTTACAGATAAAGGTTGAGCAGCTATTTCTGGGATGGAGGTGTGAGAAATGCGTTGTGGTGAGAAACCGTGGCCAGAGCTTTTTGAGTAAGGTTTAGAAATTAGGAGGGGTTAAAAAAAATCTGAAACTTGGAGCTTTACAAAGGTCTTGGGCTCATGGTGGGATGAGCAAAACTTGGGATACCACCATGGCAGGTGGTGCTGTGCTTTGTTGTGGGCTTGCAGGGCCATAGTGGCTTCCACAGAGTCCATAGGAAGAAACAGAACCTTCTCAACCTTCTCTGATGTGGAGTATTTCAGAGGAGACAACAAACAAGAGTATTCACATGTGTGCTAGACTGACAAGTCTCTTAGGATTACCAGTTCCCTTTGGAGCTGGAGCAGAGTGGTCCCAGTTTAACGTGGCAGATGAAGAGGCATGTTTTCCAGCAGTTCATGGGCACGTCTATTTTTGTAATGGTTCTCCAGCTCCCACCCACCCTGCCCTAAATTAGTGGGACCTCCATGGGGCTGGAGAGTCCAAATTGCCGATTGCAGCTCAATTTCTTCACCCAGCGTTGTGGTGAAGGGATGGTGAGTGGTGGCTGAACTCCCAGAGAGGGACTGTCCCAGAGGTGGGCATAACCCAGGCTGCTGACACCAGGTTTTCAAGGGTGAAATGAATTTCCCAATGCAGGAGTTTGGTTTAGGAGCTTAAACCAAATGTAATGTCCCTCAACTTGTCTGGCAGGCCCAAGAAGCTGACGTTGAAAGGCTACAAGCCATATTGGTGCACCTTCAAAGATACCTCTATCTCCTGCTATAAAAGCAAAGAGGAATCCAACGGGACTCCTGCACACCAGATGAACCTGAGAGGTAAGAGAAGCATCAGCACTGTTGCATTTGGCAGCAAGTTTGCAGATGACACCGAGTGGTGCAGGTGACACACTGGAGGGAAGAGATGTCATCCAAAGGGATTTTATTTCAGTAATAGGCTGCTGCTCCTGCGTCTTGTTTTCCTACTGCTTTATCTTCTTGGCTCATCACCCTAGGGTTGGGTGAACATGTTTAAAGCAACGAAGGTGACTGGGTTTGGTAGCACAGCAAATACTTAGACTACTAGAAATTCAGTACATGGTACATGTGACCCCAGGGAAGTGCCACCAGCTCTCCAATACCATAAGGCTGTCGCTCTTTATACCGGGAGCGAAGAGCTGCAGCAACACAAAATCAGTAAAGAGAGAGCCAGGAGAGGAAGAAGAAGAGGACACTTTATTAATGTATAACCGTGTTTTATATACCCTCGCCCCACAGGGCGATGGGTCAGCGATCACCCATCTCCTAGGGTGAGTGGCTAAAGTCCTACAACACCCATTGCAAAATATTTTTCCAATGTTCTATAAACAGAACTCAGCAAAACACCAGGTGTGGGTCCAGCTTACAAAAACCATCCTGCTGTTTCTCATAACACTGGTGAGAAAGGCAGGATTCTCACCGAATATTGTGAGAACCTGAGCCAATCCCTCTGCTAGCAGCTTTGCAGCAGCCACAGAAGGCCACAACTTGCCATCCTTTTTGTCACCACTCTCTAAAGGCATTGAACTAGCTGAGCTGGAGAGAGCAGCCCGCTCACCCCCTGGGTGTTTCTACAACCTCTTGTAGGGCTCTCTGGACACCCAAAGCGGGGTGTTCGCACCTCGGCGCTGACCGGAGCAGCGACGCGCCCGGATGAAATAACATCTGGGGGGTTTAGGGTGAGAGGCAGCACCCATCCAGCCACCTTCTCCTACCCCTTGCATGAAAGTCCCAGCTCACGGGGTGTTTGCCAGCAGACAGGTCCATTGGCAAGGCCAGGCAGGGCCTGTGAGGTGAATCCTGCAGGTGTCTGTTGGCTTTGGCTTCCTTGCTTTCAGAGAAGGTCTTGCTTTTTTTCCCCCTTTCTTCCTGAGCCATCTTGACACAGTTTTTGTCCCTGGTGTGTGTCCCATCGGAGATGTGGTGTAAGGGCTTTGCAGCACTGAGATGCTGTTGGACAGCCTTTTTTTTGGAGAGCATTACTTTTTCTTTTCCTTTTTATGCTTTGTTTTGTTTTCCTCTTTTATAAGCCTAGTTCTTCACCCCACCGTTACACACTGGCTCTCTCATTGCAGGATGTGAAGTTACCCCTGATGTGAACATCTCTGGTCAGAAGTTTAACATCAAACTTCTGATTCCAGTGGCGGAGGGAATGAATGAAATCTGGCTTCGCTGCGATAATGTGAGTTTATGGTTTGGATTAGCTGGCTCTTCCCCTTTGCCCACCGTCATCAGATGTGCCATGTTTTGTGATAGGACAAGAGGAAACGGCCTCAAGTTGCCCCAGGGGGGTTTAGGTTGGAGCTGAGGAACAATTTCTTCCCCTTGAGGGTTGTCCAGGGCTGTGCCAGGCTGCCCAGGGCAGGGGTGGAGTCCCCGTGATCCCTGGAGGGGTTTCCAAGCCGTGGAGCTGTGGTGCTGAGGGCCATGGGTCAGTGGTGCCCTGGCAGCGCTGAGTCAGCAGTTGGACTCAATGATCTGAAAGGTCACTTCCAACCTAAACGATTCTATCATTCTATGTAGCTGGTGTCAATAAAATAAAAGTAGAAAATGCACTTGCACGTGTCTGAACTCAGCATTCAGAGCACGTGTGTGAACTTGGAGTAGAAAATCACCCCCTGCCCTCCTTTGCCTTTGTCCCTTGGTCGCAGTCTACACATTGGCCGAGCTCCTGCCCGTCTTTGCGTGCGCTGGAGTCTCCTGGGGCTGGAAGGGCAATAAAGGCTCCCTGGAGTTGGATTTGGGCGTGGGTGGGTGGCACTCCCACCGCTCTGACGGGCACGGGTCTCTCTTTTGGGGGGGGGTGCAGGAGACACAGTACGCCAGCTGGATGGCCGCCTGCCGCCTGGCCTCCAAGGGCAAGACCATGGCCGACAGCTCCTACGGCATGGAAGTCCAGAACATCCTCTCCTTCCTGAAAATGCAGCATTTAAACCCAGACCCTCAGCTGATCCCCGAACAGATCAACACCGACATC
Organism: Todiramphus chloris collaris; assembly: GCA_025345505.1. Classification (NCBI taxonomy): domain Eukaryota; kingdom Metazoa; phylum Chordata; class Aves; order Coraciiformes; family Alcedinidae; genus Todiramphus; species Todiramphus chloris. The sequence continues at coordinate 3,577,944 of JANVCC010000043.1, read as the reverse complement.
AACCCCGAGTGCCTGGTTTCTCCTCGCTACCTGAAAAAATACAAGAACAAGCAGGTAGGTGCTCGCCCGCCCTCCCGGCGCGGCATCGGTGCGCAGGGTGCACCCGCTTGGGCCGGAGCTGGCGGTTGTCACTGCGGGCGTCGGGTGTCGTCGCTGCGTCGGACGTGCCCGGTTACTAAACTGAGATGCCCACTTGGACCGCGTGATCCAGCACCCGGGGATGGCACCCACACGCACAGCGCACGGCCGCGGCTTCGGCAGCGGGGAACCGTTGATTTCAAACACGTTTACAGTTCCTCGGTGGTTGTTTTCAGTGCATTTGGGGTCTGGGGGGTTTTTTTTGGCCACTGCTGCTACCAAACGCCAGCTGCCCCCGTATCTCCCCGTGCTGAGGTAGCAGGGATGCTCTTCTCAGTGATGTCCGATGATAGGACAAGGGGCAACGGGTGCAAGCTGGAACAGAGGAGATTCCATGTCAACTTAAGGAGAAGCTTTTTCATAGTGAGGGTGACAGGCACTGGAACAGACTGCCCAGGGAGGTTGTGGAGTCTCCTTCTCTGGAGGCATTCAAAACCCACCTGGACACCTCCCTGTGTGACCTGATTTAGCTGGTCCTGCTCTGGCAGGGGGGTTGGACTGGATGATCTCTCAAGGTCCCTTCCAACCCCAAATATTCTGTGATTCTGTGATGAGATGAAACCGGTCCCCGGTGCTGGGATTCAAAGCCCTTCCCTTGCACAGAGCCTGGGCGGAAATCCTCCGGATCGGAGCGGAGTTGCAGTTGCTTGCAGTGCTTTCTCCAGACTTGGCTGTAACGCGGTTTGCACATTTCTCTCTTTGCTTTTCCACTACTTCCACACGCCAGTTCTCGAAACATTGCTTCGTTTGGAGTTGCTGTGACTCGTGCTTGAACTCCACGCTACGTTCGAGCCGTGCATGACAGGGCTTGAACTGTTCTGAAGCTGGAAATAACTCTGCATGACTTTCTGAAAGACATTATATGTCAGGACAGCGGCAGAAATAAGTAAGGCATTGCTCCGTGGCCTTTCAGTGACTGCTCAGCTGTAGCTTCGCAGCCTGTGTGCCTCGGGCTGGCTGTGGCTAGATACGATTTCTCCGAAGCCAGAAGAAGGCTGCAAGTCAGAGAAGCAGGAAAAATAGAACTTTTTATTGGCACAGCACGATGATTTCCTGGCAGTGGAGTTATATTTTATATAGCCCTTATTATTCTTCTGAATAAGCCTTTATATCCCCTTGGACGGAGGAGAGGCTGCATAAATATACTATTTTAACATATATAATATCCTTCTAGGCTTGAACTCGGTAACATGGAGGCACCTGGAAAAATATTAGCTCGCAGAACTTGCTTATCGTGCAGGTATCCTCGTTATAAAAATGACCTTGGTCGAACTGCGGGGCCAGGCACCAGCCCCAGCCCTGCTCCAAACTGGAGCCGTGATGCAGACACGGGGTCCCCAACAGACATGGACTAAACAACTGACAGAGGCTTTTCCTTTATGGCCAGAGGCAGAGCTTGGAGCAACAGAGGACCTCAGCACTGGAGAGGCCACCCCCTGAATCCTGGGTTCAGTTTTGGGCCCCTCACTCCCAGCAGGACAGTGAGGGGCTGGAGCGTGGCCAGAGAAGGGCAACGGAGCTGGGGAAGGGGCTGGAGCACAA
>JANVCC010000043.1:3561813-3576254 GCA_025345505.1 Todiramphus chloris collaris | reverse complement strand
GTTTCCAAGCCGTGGAGCTGTGGTGCTGAGGGACAGGGGTCAGTGGTGCCCTGGCAGTGCTGGGGGAACGGTTGGACTGGATGATCTTAAATGTCTCTTCCAACCAAAAACCCTCCAGTTCTCTTACAGCAATGCCTGCAGCATGAGCTGAATCCGCTCCCTCAGAGGTGTGTGCTCAGAGGAGCTGGTGCATTTCCCCCCACTGCTCTCCTGCAGCAATCCTCTGTGTTTTGGCACCACGTGCTCTTGCACGGGTTGCACCCTTGCTCCATAAAAGCAGGGGGAAGGGGTGGCCCAACGGTGCAATTCCTCCCACTCCCTGCTCCCGATCGGGACCACAGCCAGGGCAGAGCTGTGCTCGGGACGTGGAGGGGATGCTCCCAGCCCTGCCCTGTGCCCACGGCCTGGTTCTTTTGGGTGCTGGCAGCTCCCAGCTGCCCTGGCAAGTCCAGGCGGCCCCGCGAAGCACTCAAACGTGCCTGGCCTGGAACAGCACCAGAGCTGGGTGTGTGACGGGGACACCCCGACAAAAACTATTTACCTCTGATTTCACAGCCTGAGGTGATGCAGGATGGGGAGGTGGAACGTGGAGAGGAAAGGCTGGGGGAGAAGATGCGTGTGCCACCCACACATCCATCCATCCATCCATCCATCCATCCATCCCCGGTCGCCTGCACAGGGCTCTGCTCCGCTGAATCGGGGCCCGAATTTGCAGCTGGGGGAGGTGATAAGGCAGGAAACGCTGAGCAGAAAAGCAGAGGAGGTCGGGGGAAGGGGCATGGGAAGGCAGAGGCTCCTTTTGACCTCAGCTCTTCCCTGCGCTGGCCCCCCGAGGGCAGGAGCCCGGAGAAGGCGGGTGGGAAGTTGCAGGAGGCTGGGAAGCAGCAAGGGGGTCACAAGATGATCCAAGGGAGGCTGATGGATTTTTCTGGGGTGTCTTTCCTTTCTCCTTGGCCGAAAAGAAGCAACTGAAAATGAGCTGTTGGAATGCAGGGAGATTAAAAAAAAAAGTAATGATAAAAATCTGTGGTTTCCCTAAAGTCTGGAGGAACACCAGATAAAAGTGAGCAGAAAGCAAAGGGCAAGCACTGGCTAGCTGGCATGGATGGGAATGGGCACATACTGGTTGGTGGACCCAGGGTGAGGAAGGAGCACATTGCAAGATGTCTTGGGGAGGGAGGTGGTGAGAGCTGGTCAGGCTCAACAACCCCAGGTTCCTCAGCAGCTCCTGAGGCTGTTTTCCTCTTGTCCTATTACTTACTTGTTTCTTGGGAGAAGAGACCGAGGCCCAAGGTCCCAAGGAGGACAAGGAGGATGTGGCTGTTGCTCTGCTGCTCCTCCCATAGTCATCAGGTGGGGTGATGCTGAGTCAAAGGGAAGCCAGGACACAGTGGGTTCAGAGAGTTCCCAGCAACGTGACTGGGAGAGGTGTCAGAGGCCAGGTGGATTTGGGCTGGGCATTAAAGCCAACGATGGAGGATGAGGAGGGCCTTGGGAAGGCAAGGCAATGCAGCCTCTGCAGCACCAGCACTGAAGGGATATGGGGAGGTTTGCTCTGCTGATGCAGTGAAATCTGACTGTGGTTGACCCTTCTGGGTAAACAAAGTAAACCAAAGTAAAAACAAAACCAAAGAGAAACCAGCCCGGGGGTGTCCACAGTCCCCTGGGGTGACTCAGTCTTGGGGAGCTGAGCAGCAACCATCCAGCATCCACAAACTGGAGGCTGCCCTGGAGAAGAAAACAATTACCTCCAACTATTTTGATAAGCAGATGATGAAGGTTGAGAGCCACCGGGGCAGCTTAAACCCCAGTTTAACCAAGACAAGCAGCAGAGGTGCCCCAGGATGGGTTCCCTCCAGCCCTACAACAGCGGGCAGGGCTGCTCCTCCTCCACTAACCCTGCTCTAGGACCTTGAGGAGCAGGGGGAAAGGAAAAAATAAATCACTTCAGCAAAAGGTCCTGATGGAAACCGGCTGCTGGGGCTGCCACGGTGGTGAAGGGACATTGGGGGGGGGTTTGCTCGCCTGGCTGAGCGAGGCATCGGCCGGGCTGCTGGCTGTCAAACCCCCAGTAAGTCAAGCCCACACAGATGGGCAAGTCGTGGAGCTGGGAGGTACAGCAGGAACGGCAGAGTTTCGTGCTGGGGGTGGGGAGAGATTCACAAACCCACAGAGACCTTCAAAACAAAGCAAAAAAAAAAAAAATAAAAATAAAAAGAAAGTATCTCCAAACCAGGCCTGAAGTGAGGAGCGGGGTGAGAGCTGCTCGACCTGGGTACGGGGACACATCCTGCTGCCACGAATTGATGGGAAGGGGACATTTGGGGAAACCCTCGCTTTTTGGGGGGCAATAACACAAAAATTCACACACACACACCCCCTGACAACTACAAAAGGAGGTGGGTTATAGCCTACAACTGGGACATGGGAAAGCACAGGGCTGGTTTCCCAAAGCTTTGTTTCTCCTGCCATGGGATCCCACCCCGGGCAGGGGGGCTTTCCTGCAGCAGGCAGGGGCTTAAGAAAGCTCCTCGCATGAATCCATAGTAAAACCAATCTGGATCAGTCATTTCAGCATCTCAGGAAGCACGGTGGGGACTTTCCAGCCTTCGGGTCAGGAAGGGGCTCCGGGGTGGCCGGCACCAGCTCCTTGGGGCCAGCAAAGATGCAAAGGCATCTCCACATTCCCACTGCTTACAGCATGGGGGGGATGCCAGCACCTTCCTCTGCCTCACCCAGCCCCTCCGAGCCCCTCACTTGGTTGAGCATCTCTGGTCGGAGCTGGGATGAGCAGCATCCTTCACCCTGAGCTGGCCAAGAGGGTCCCCCACCCAAGACCATTGAGGAGCTGACCCAGGGATGCAGGAAACCCAGACCAGGCGTTACCAGGGCGGGCCAGAGACAAAACCACCCATTTCATCGGGGCTGCAGAGAAGCCCTCTCTTGCTGGGTGTATTAACCCTTGTCTCGGAGGCAGGAAAAGCTGAAGAGCCAAACTCCTCAGCGAGGGCACCAACTGGGAGCTCAGGAGCGGTTTCATCGGTCTAATTAAATTCCAACCGATCGCTGACCACGCTCCTCCGGCTCAAAAACCTCTCTGGAAACCAGCGGGGAGGGGGTTTATTTGCCTTAAGTACCATAAAAGCACTGGATGCTTTTCTTTGTCCCATCGAGGCACTGAAGTGCTAAAAGATCTATAAACGATGGCTGGAGGTTATAGATTTTGGTTGCAAAGTGCCTCTTTTCCCGTAAGCACCAGTGCAAGGCGGTGCGGGGCCGTTTCCATCGGCATCCCAGCCTAGCCTTTCGAATCCCTTGCATCCCTCCAGCTGTTGGACAGATTTCAGGCTTGAGTCTTCCCCCCTTCCTGCAACCCCCATCCCAGAAGCTGCTCCTTTGGTTTCTCTTAAGCTGCCCTGTCTGGTTTTCATAAAGGGCAGGATGCAACCGAGGGGCTTTTCCCAGGGTGTCTGAGATGCCCCAGGGATGCAAACCTGGACCTTCCCATCCCGGGCAGGAGCTGAGAACTCCCCCCAGGCACAGGCATCTCCAGATGAGCTGGGGATGGGCAACGCCAGTTTAAAGAAGAACTCAAAAGCCCAACGTGTCAAATTCACCCTGGGAAAAAAAAAAAACCCTCTGGCTCTGGGAGCTTCCCCGGGTTTGATCAGCATTTTATCTGAGCTGTGGCAAGGCTGCAGTGTCTGCACTTTGGGGACTTCCTTTGTTTTTAGCTCAACAACGGGAGCGTCCAAGTATTTTCCAAGAGCCCCAAAGTATTTTCCAAGAGCCCAAGTGGCTCGGAAAGGCCAACCCCATATTTTGCAGTGACTCCAATCTGAAAGAACCTCTCAGGTACTGAAATAAGTGGGGATTTTTTTCTCTTTGATGCAGAGTGAAGGCAAAGGCTTGGTAAAAAAATAGAGCTGCCCTGTGCTGCTGGGTCCCAGTGACACGGGGTGACACTCCAGCCGCAGGCTTCCCACTCCCCCTGCTCTGGGAAAGCAGCAGTTTGAGCAAATACAGCATTTGCCCAAGGTATTTTGGGGAATTTTTTTTGGCTTTTTCGGTCAGCAGCTGCTCAGCCCATCAGGAGCAAGCTGGGCTTTGATTTCCTGTCTGGGAGAGTGGGTGTAAAAGTAACGGGAGAGGATCTGGGGTTGAAATTTGACTCAAGCCAGTGATCCCAGCTGGGAATTGCTCCCCTTTGTCCCAGAGGGAGGCACTGGATCGGCTCGGGGATGAGCAGAAGGGGTCACGGGGGGGATTGTGGTGGTATCTGGAGAAAGTGAAGCTCCTTGGTCCCAGACTGGCTGGGGAAAGGCACAATGTGTCCCTGTGCTGACCCCCAAACAGGGTCTGCACTGCCCAGGGCTTGCAGGCCAGGATAGCAGCAGCTCACCGCCTCCTTCCCAGACAGCTCTGTCCCTGGGGATGGGTAACCCTGGAAAGAAGCAGCCCAGAAAGTCTTGGGAAGGCCGTAGGTGTAACACTGGGAGTTTGGGACATGCCCAGGCTCATGCAAAGCAGGATGAAGGAGGAACTGTGACCAAGCACAACCCAAACTGGAGATGTCCCTGATTAGAGCTCGGCTCCTGGCGACCAGACCAGCCTGTGCCCTCCGCCCAGGTCCCCCCATGATGGCAAACACTGGAGATACCCCCCCAAAGCAATAAAACCAGTAAGAACACCCTCGGCCAGCTCAGACCCCAAGATGTCCCCATCCCTTCCCATCCAGCTGCCTCGAGGCCATCTCTAATCCCTCTCCATGCTGTGCCTCATCCCGGGTGGACGTCTGGAAGGACCACATCTGACTCACATCAGCCCACAGCTCAAAGTCACGCGTCAGGCACTTCAAAGGACACAGCCCCAGAGCCAGGGGGCTCCCCTCGAACTCGATGGCAAAGCCACCACACCATGGGATGGGGGTGATGGCCGGGGGTGGCTGGTTTGTGATTTCCTTTCCCTTCCCATAAAGAGGGGGAGTGGATGGGAACACGTCTGAGGCCAAGGGGGAGGGGAGAGGGACAGGGGTGTCAAATCTCCAGAAGCACTGAAGTGTTGGGGCCTGGAAGTGACCCTGAGTGTGGGGAACATGCTGGTAGAGGAACAAGCAGAGCATCTGGGAGAGCACTAGGGGAGCACTTCTACTATTTTCCTCTAATGAAGAGTGCTAAAAATAAGAAAAAGAAAGTAATTTCAATGACTTAAAAGATGAGTGGACCAACCCTCCCAGCCCTGAAGCAGTGGAGACAAAGAGCCCCAAGGAACAAGCACCAGGACAAGAGGAAATGTCCTCAAGTTGCCCCAGGGGAGGGTCAGGTTGGAGCTGAGGAACAATTTCTTCCCCTTGAGGGTTGTCCAGGGCTGTGCCAGGCTGCCCAGGGCAGGGGTGGAGTCCCCGTGATCCCTGGAGGGGTTTCCAAGCCGTGGAGCTGTGGTGCTGAGGGCCAGGGGTCAGTGGTGCCTTGGCAGTGCTGGGAGCAGAGAATTTAATGGTCCCTTCCAACAAAACCGATTCTGTGATGCTAAGGGTTAACCTGGCCCTGGGCACAGCACGGGGCAGAGTCCAGCCCCAACTGCTGCCCTGACACCCTCAGCCAAACACTGTGCTATCTCAGATGCCCCCACAGCCTGGGAATGAGCACATCTGGAACCCACACCTCCCAAAGTGTTCTTCAAGCCCTCGATGACCAAGTCAATCCCCGCCCCTTAATGATGCCGTTAATTAAGCCAGAGTTCAAAAACAGCCCAGCAGGATTTCCTGCCTCCCTTCCCTCCCCTCCAGCCGCACCACAAGGTAAGAGGAAGGAGGAAAAGCTCATAAAGCAAAATTAAGGGAAGATGCTCCACAGAGCCCATGGTACATCCCTGCATCACCCCTCTTCCTTGTGACCCTGGGCCTTCCCCTGCCCATGCACACCCAAGGACAGCTCATCCTTCCCATCCCACACATGCAACATGTAAACCCTCCAAGATACATTTGACATCACTAAATTCAGGTCATTAAATTCCTGAGAAGCTATGCAGGGACCTCATCATCTGTCCAGCTCCAGACACGGAACGAGCTGGAATCTGTTGTGTAATAATAACTCCACCTAGAGGGAAAAGAGATGGTTGGGTTAGCCGGACCATGGGTGACCATGGCATGGCCAAAGCACATTCCTGGTCACCTGGTGGCCAGGACCAAGGAGGGATTGCTGCCTGGACAAGGAGGTGGCCCTGAGATGCTAGAGCAGGGGTCGCTTGCTGTGGTGGCAGCACTGTGCTCGTGTGTCAGTCACCACGGGTGTATCGGTCACCACGGGTGTATCGGTCACCACGGGTGTGTCAGCCACCATCAGTCACCATGGGTGCATCAGCCACCCTCAGTTCTTGGGGAGCCCACAGCCAGCTCAGAATCGCAAGCCCAGCTATCCCTTTCCACCCCCAGGAGCAATCGCCACTTGCTGGTGGTACACACGAGATTCTTGGCCACCCCATGGGTGACTCTCTGAGTCCTTCACTCAGAGAATTTCCCTCTGTTGTGATTTTCTTGCTGACACTTGGAGTTTCGCTTTCCTCGGGCATGGACATCTCTGTGGATGGGCCACAGTTCAAGACTGGTGGGGAAATCAGAGCAAACACCTATCTTGTCATGGTCCCCCTCCCAGTGGTCCCATACACCTCGTGCTAAAACATCCCCCAAATCTTTGTTATCCCCCAAAAAGTCTGTTCTCCACAAGCGCACGCTCTGACTTCCTTTCATTTACCTTTTTTTATCAGTTACATTTCGACGTGGTGCTGAGGGACACGGTGGACCTGGCAGTGCTGGGACTCAATGATCTTAAAGGTCTTTCCAACCAAAACGATTCTATGATGCTGTGATTCTAACAGAAGATCCATCTGCAGTTTGGTCAGAGATGATAAGAGCTGGCAAGTACCTCCTGTCTCATCCTGACCCTCTGCCCATCTCCAGCCAGGACCAACTCCACCGGAGCTGGAGGTAGGTTGGCCACAGTCTCCTCACCATGTGCAATGAGACAGAGAGGTTCCTTCAGAGGGAAATCTGGGACTTCTCTCCCTGCTCAGTGGCTCCATCTGGCTGAACCTCAGCACTAAGGGATCAAGGATGGAGGATGAGAATGCACTCAAGTTTGAGTGGATAGACGGGATGGATGGATGGATGGATGGACGGATGGATGGATGGAATAGATGGATGGAATGGATGGAATAGATGGATGGGATGGATGGGATGGATAAATGGATGGGATGGATGGAATGAATGAATGGGATGATGGATGAATGAATGGATGGAGTGGGTAGATGGATGGATGGATGCATAGATGGATGGGATAGATGGAATGAATGAATGAATGAATGAATGGTATGGATGGATGAATGAATGAATGGATGGGATGGATGGATGGATGGATGGGATGGATGGAGTGAAGCCAATGCCACAAATTGTGGTACCTTTTCCCAGCACTCACCAGAATTGCCACCAGATCTGGTTGGTGTCCAGAAGGATCATTACCCCACTCAAGGGAGGTGGGAACATCATGCAGAAGCAGCCCCCATTGGCACAACCTGTGCAGAGACCTTAGAAAACTCATGAAGGTTTTCCCAGCCTTGCTGATGTTCTTCAGGTGTGATCAGGCAGCCAGCAGTGAACACCCTAAGAAACCTCCTGTGTTTTCTCCTCCTTCTCCTCCCTTGCTGACTTGCTGCTTATTGTCTTTCAGGCCCCACTGCTCTTCTTGCAGGACTCCTGCCCATATCGTGCCAGTTCTGGGCACAGCAATCAGCCACCATTTGGCTTCTTCTTCTCTGTAACCTTGGAAATCAGAGACCAAGTGACCATCAGCTCCAGCTGCTGTTTAACCACCTCCTGCCCAGGCAGGAGGTCAAGTATTTCCACCACAACGGATAAAGGGTGATGGCAACATTGTCCTCTGCCCGCTCAGCCACACACACTCAGGGTGTGCTTCTATCCAGCAGGGTGCAGGGTCAGGCATGGCCATGTAGACCCTCCCCTTGCTCCCAGTTCAGCCAGTCATTAACCACTTACTTCCAACCTGCTGCACGCTTTGTCCTGGTGGCCGGTGGCTGAGGACCGTGCTGAGGCTTTTCTGCCGGGGCCGCTGCCAAGCCTTCGTCCGGAGCGGCCGCAGAGCTGCCGTGCTGGGACTCACGTACAACCGGGCTCTGAGAGCTCCCCTCCTGCCCACAGCTCTTCTCCAAAGCCCTTCCTGCTGCTCCCTTCTGTCTTCAAGTTTCAGGTGAGATGATGGTGCAGGATGGACCCTCACCCGTGCCCAAACCCCAGCTGCCCCGTGGGAGGAGAGGACAAGAGATCAGGGCTGTGTTTTCTCCGAGGAAGGTTCTATCATGAATTTAATCGAGATTATGGAAGGAATCTCCTTTGGGAAATATGTGAAGGTCGCTCCTTATCTGGCCCAGTGATGGGACATCAGGTGAGACAACACGTTTGCAGAGACAGTCAGTAGACAAATGCCATCTTGGCACCACCAGCTTGTATTTGGTGGGAGGGAAAAAGGTTGAAGCTGCTATTTCCTCACTAAGCCATCCAGAGACAATGGTTTATTGAATCCACAGCATGTTTATTGTGTAGGGGAAGGCCGGGGACGGGTCACCTGCAGCTGATGAGAAAATGGCCTTTTACCTACAGGGACCATGGAGATCCAGCACCCTGGTATCTGCTGCTCAGGACACTTTGGGATCAGAAACACCATTTGAGCCGCGTGCCCCACTCCTCAGGTCGAGGCCAAATCCGGGCTTGATCCGATCCCAGCTCCAATGATCTGAGGTGAGCAGATGCTATTTGACCTCTCGTAAAATAACCACATCCAAAGGAGGGTGATGGCCACAAATAAGCTTCTTGCTGGAGCTGCCTTTGCATGGTTTTTAAGCCCTGACCAGGTCTCTGAGCTGGGGTATTTGAGTCTTAATGAGGTGTGATGCTGTTTGCCTCAGGTGGGGATCTTCTCCATTGAAAAAAAAAAAACAACATGGCTTTTCTGGGCCACGGGCAGGAGAAAGGAGAAAACCTGAAGATGCTGATCAAGCACTTCTGCTGGTCTCTGTGGATGGTGGGTTGGGGCAGCCGCTGCTTCCCTCTGAAAGCGACGGCTGGGGCAGGGGGATGTGACGCACCAGAGGTTCCAAACGCTTCCCCTGGAGTTAAAGTACACTTGGCTTCCTGGCTAAAGATGGGATAATTATTTCCAGTGAGGCAGACACGGTCCAGATGCACTTCTCCTTTCATAACTGCACTAGCATTATTCTAAAGCCCAAAGAAATAGCATTTCCCAGGTCCCAGACGGCCATCTGGACGGCGGCAGAGCTTTGCCGAAGGCTGACAGGTTTCCTCTGCGGCTTCATGAAGTTCAAGCTGGTGTTTAGTGTCTCGTTATCTATCCACAGGCAGCAATTGGGGAGGCACAGCAGCATCTCTCTTCTTCTGGCAGGCAGATGGGGGTTAAGACCATGGAATCATAGAACTGGTTTGGTCGGAAGAGACCTTTAAGATCATGGAGTCCAACCGTTCCCCCAGCGCTGCCAGGGCACCACTGCCCCCTGTCCCTCAGCACCACAGCTCCATGGCTTGGAAACCCCTCCAGGGATCACGGGGACTCCACCTCTGCCCTGGGCAGCCTGGCACAGCCCTGGGCAACCCTCAAGGGGAAGAAATTGTTCCTCAGCTCCAACCTAAACCTCCCCTGGGGCAACTTGAGGCTGGTTCCTCTTGTCCTGTTGCTTGTTCCTTGGGAGGACAGACTGACCCCCCCTGGCTCCAGCCTCCTGTCAGGAGCTGTCAGAGCCAGAAGGTCTCCCCTCAGCCTCCTTTGCTCCAGGCTCAACAAGCCCAGGTCCCTCAGCTGCTCCTCAGCACCCTTGTGCTCCAGCCCCTTCCCCAGCTCCGTTGCTCTTCTCTGGCCACGCTCCAGCCCCTCACTGTCCTGCTGGGAGTGAGGGGTTAGGCCGTTGCTGGGTCCTCTGTGAAATCCAAGTGCCTGGAGCTGGTTTTTGCAGCTCTCCTGTCGACATTTCCATTGCTCAGGATTTTTTGGTGACTGGATATACCCTGATCTATGAGAGGTTAAAAAGAACCAGAGAGGCTGGTCTCTAGGTATACCGAGCCCCGAGCATCTGTTTCCAAAACAGAATGTGAACAATTTTATTGTGGCCAGGATTTATTCGTTCTTACTGCCTTGTGTCATTCGGCCAGAGGAAAGGAGAGCGCTTTCTCTCTCCTCATAAAGCAGGGTGTGTTTCAGACTCAGACTTTGACATCAAGGCAGTCCATGGCTCCTTTCCCATCTTTCTGACTCTTCCACGGTCCCAAATTTGCAATTTCCCTGCCTTGTGACTGCCTTGTTCCACCGCTGGCAAATACAGAGCAGCCAGAGGATATCACTGTGCTGCTCTTCTTTTTTTTTCTGCAACAAATTTCACCGCGGTGGGACCGGCGGAGAGGAGACGAACGCATCCGTGACACAAGTGGAAATGTGTTATTTTGACTTTCCCCTCGCTCTTCAAGCAATCAAATCCTGGCCTCGGAGGTACTGAGGGAGATTTAACTGTTGGCTGCTGTGAATCCTCACTGTCCCTCGTTACTTGACCTTTAAAAAGGCACTGGGTGGGACTGGGAGATGGCTCAAGGAGATGTGAAAGCTCAGCAGCAGCCACGTGCCCTTGGCCAAGCTTTCGGTAGAAAGCGGAGCCCTTCTCATGTGTGGACCCTTGGGAGAATTTGCAAAGTAGCTGAGCCCCGATCCAGTTTCCCCATTGCTGAGTCCAGCACCAGTCCAGTCCTTCCCTGTTGGCCACCTCTTCTCTAACAGCCCATAAGAGCACGGCCACCTCCTTCCAACTTGGTCATAATTAGAGAGAAAGCTTAAGACTTACAGCTTGTCGAGGGAGGTGGCCGAGAACTGGCTGGTCCCATCCTGCCCCACTTGCAAGGCTGGCCCAGGTTCTGCAGGGAGGTCTCAGATAAACCCTGGCAGGGTGTAAAAAGCAATTGTTTTGTGAGAGGTTAATCCCCTCATGACAGCAGCTTGCAAACGCAGCTAAAGAGAGTCTGTTCCCACCTCCACCTGCAGCCTGGCAATTTCACCTGTACTTGGAAGGGGTTTTCCATCCACATCATGTATAGAATCATAGAGTAGAATCATTTAGGTTGGAAGAGACATTAAATGTCACCGAGTCCGACCAGTAACCAGCACTGCCAGGGCACCACTGACCCCTGTCCCTCAGCACCACAGCTCCACGGCTTGGAAACCCCTCCAGGGATCACGGGGACTCCACCACTGCCCTGGGCAGCCTGGCACAGCCCTGGGCAACCCTCAAGGGGAAGAAATTGTTCCTCAGCTCCCACCTAAACCTCCCCTGGGGCACCTTGAAGTCGTTTCCACTTGTCCTGTCACTTGTTCCTTGGGAGCAGAGCCCAACCCCCCCTGGCTCCAACCTCCTGTCAGGAGCTGTCAGAGCCAGAAGGTCTCCCCTCAGCCTCCTTTGCTCCAGGCTCAACAAGCCCAGGTCCCTCAGCTGCTCCTCACCACCCTTGTGCTCCAGCCCCTTCCCCAGCTCCGTTGCCCTTCTCTGGCCACACTGCAGCCCCTCAATGTCCTTCAGGGAGTGAGGGGCCCAAACCTGACCCAAGGAGTCGAGGTGGGGCCTGGTTTAGACTCAATGCTGATACCAAATCCACATGCAGAAAGGGTTCTGTCCTCAAGCCAAGCCAAAGTCGGTACCCGTGGTGGTAAATAGGACAGGACTGGTCTCCAGGACTAACAAAAATGTCCCTTCAGGGGCAGGGCAAGCGGTTGAATAAAACCAAGGGATTTTTTTTCCCCCTCGTTCTGCACCGTTTTGCTGCACCACAGTGGGAGCTCTGGAGGTCGGAAGCTGAGCTGCAAACGCAGCTGTTCGGTTATTAAATACCAGGGGCCGGATGTACCTTCTGGGTCAGGATGTCCCGACACGGCCGATCGCCGGAAACCGGGAGGATGTATCTGGATAAAGCTCGTCCAAAACGCACAGAATTCCCCGCGCGGGTCCAGGACCTCTGCTCAGAGCCTCACTGGGGAGAGCTGGGCTGACCCCATGTGGTCACGGCCTCGGTACGGCACAATTTCATTCCTAAAAGTCGTGACTTTCCCCGAGTTGCTGCCAGAAAAATGCAAAAATCTACGTGACATCTGGAAAAAATTTTCCCCAAGGAAAAGGCACCGTGGAGGGATTGAAGCTGAACCCACCTGCCTGTCATTTTTCACGCAGTGGAAACGCGTCCTCACTCCCAGTTTCCCCATTTAAACCAGCAAAGGCAGAGTTTCCCCAGCCCTTTTTCACATAGAGAAGCAAGACGCGGACAATTTTTAATCACAAACGGGACCTTTTTGGTCCTCTCAATCCCTCCAAACAAAGGGAATAGAGAAGGGATGGGAGGGGAAAGCTCACCCCCAGTTTGTGCAATAAAAAGGGTAATGGTGGTGGTGACTCAGCCACCAGCTTCCAGCCCCAGCTCCGCTGGACGAGCTTGGGGTGAGCATCGCCCCCGGATTTTGGGTGTGCCTGAGCCTCGGGGAGGTTGGTGTGTGTCATTGGGTCACTCTTGGGCCCGAAGAAGTACAAACGAAGTGGTGTTGACTGTTTCCACGGTAACAGGGAGTGATTCATCCTGAGGGTAAAGCAACAGGCGGAAGAAAGATGGAAAATGAAAATCATGTCTCAGGAGCACGTTGGGTAACGATGCTCCTGCTCAACGTGGGCCTCGAACTCAGCTGTTTAGAAAACAAGTCTCTCAAAATGATCTTTTAGTTGGTTTGGGTTTTTTTTTTTAATTGAGAAGGAAGGAAGGAAGAAAACCCCTCCCTCGTTCTCCCTGCCAGCCTTGGAGGCTGAACAAGGCTCATCCAGCACAGGACAGCAGGTCTTAGGAGCACAGAATCACAGACTGGTTTGGGTTGGAAAGGACCTTTAAGATCCATCTTGTTCAACCTCCCCCCTACACTGAGCAGGGACATCTGCAACTACAGCAGGTTGCTCAGAGCCCTGGCCGACCTCCCTTTGTCCAAGGGGAGTGATGGAGCCTTCAAAAACAAACTCCCAGAGATGAAAATTATCGAAGTGAGGGATGCCGTCGTGATGCAAGCTGCTGCCACCTGAATTCCTCAGAAGAAAGGACTTTGTGTCGTCCTCTCACCCGAGCCATTCCTCCACAAATACCCGTGAGCCCCTCCTGAGCTGTGGCCATCTCTGGAGAGCAGCCTCCAGAGCCACCGAGCAGCTTCTTGGAGAAACTCCAGAGGGCAAACCCCAGTGAAAAGCCAGGGAAACGTAGGCAGAGCAGCCAGAAATGCCACCCTGCGCACTGCCCGGTGACCTGTTGCTTCTGAGAAGCATCACGCGAATCTTCACCGACTTCACGGAGTGCAGGCCTCCATTTTACCTTTCCTCCAGTGAAAAACAAACACCAAAACCTTTAAGGGGAAGAAAATAACCTTGCCAAGCTGTAAAGAGAAAGCAGACATGGGCGCGGGGAAGGTGTGATGCAGCCAAGATCCCCCCACGCCACGGGACTCCCCACACCCCCCACTGAAGGAGAAATCACCCCCTGTGAGGGGGTGCCCCAGGAGGGACCCTGCCACCCACCCCTCTCCTGGGAGATGGAAAGATTTCGTTTCAGGCATCAAAACCCCTTCAGGTGAAAGGCCTCAAAACATCATCAGGGGCGACGCAGTGCAAAACGCGATAACCAAAGTTATTCAGCAGGCATTCTTTATTTTGCGGGGCCGGACGTGAAGGGGATCACTCCTCGTACATAGCTTACATGCAAACTAAACGTGCTTATACTTCTTGGAAAGGGCAGGCTTAGGCTAATGGGTTCCTGGAATTCATTTACATAGTCTGAGCATGCGGAATAAAATTAGGGGTAGGGTCTTTTCCCCCCTCGGTTGTCTTTCGTGACCTCTGGTGGTCGTTTACTTGATCTTCTCTTCTCCATCACTCTGCTCTTTCAGCGACCTAAGGCCTAGAATCCTTATTCTTGCCACAAAAGCGTTCCTGTCTGTTCAGCACGCTCGGGTGCCTCGAGACGTCTTGTTGTCCTGTTCCTGGGGATAACCACTATCTACAGGATTATGAATGCCACAGGCTGTCCCTGCCATACAACTACCCATCTACTGTTGTTTAAAGCTCAGTAAAACCCCAGCAGGCATCCTGCCTTCAAGGGAAGAAAGGCCTCAGCAACGGCACACAACAGAGCCCGAGGCCTCCCGCCCTCGCTGCCCGCGCCCTTCTCCCCTCCCGCCCCGCGCCCAGCGGGGCCGCCGCCCAGGGGGACAGGACCCTGAGGGGACTCGGGGGCGGGGCGGGCTCGGCGGGAAGGGCGGGGCCGCGCGGGTCAGCAGCACCCGCCGGCCAATCCGCGCCGG
>JANVCC010000043.1:3540744-3556813 GCA_025345505.1 Todiramphus chloris collaris | reverse complement strand
GGGGGGGGGGAGCTGTGGGGGCACCGCCGCCCTCCCTGCCCTTCAGGGGCTGGATGGGGGTGAGGGGATCTCCTCCCGAGGGGCTGGGTGTCGGGTGAGGGGACTCCTCTCAGGAGATGGGTGTGGGGTGAGGGACCCTCCTCGGGAGCTGGGTGCGGGGCGAGGGGACCCTCCTCGGGAGCTGGGTGTGGGTGAGGGACGCTCCTCGGGAGCTGGGTGTGGGTGAGGGGACCCTGTCCTCCCAGGGACCCGGTTTGAGGTGAGGTCCCCGGCCCTAGAGGCGTTTAAGAGCCGGGTGGATGTTGTGCCTAGGGACAGGGTTGAGTGGGTTTGATAGGGCTGGGAGTAAGGCTGGACTTGATGATCTTGAAGGTCTCTTCCAGCCAAAACTATTCTATGATTCTATGACACCCCCTCTCCCTCCACCATGAGGGTCTGGCACCCTCTCCCAGGTGCCTCGAGTGGACCCCCCGAGGGACCCCTCCCTGGAGGGGGGACCAGCCATGCACCGAGAGCTGCTCTTTTTCTTTGCTTTTATTCTTTTAATCAGCCAAGGCTTTTCTGGTGAGCAAGTCATTTTCCTAACTCCAGGAAATCCGTGAAGCTTCGAACTTCTTCCTGCTCCAGCAGGATGTAGTTTGAGATATAACTCTTCATTTGGCACTGCATGAAGAACATCACAGCTTTTATGGCCTTCAGGTGCTTTTCTACTGCTGTGCGTGTGCTTGGCATTCGGTATCCCTGAGCTGAAATTAGTTTTATTTTGTACAGGACAACATTTGAAGTTGTTATGAATCCTTAGAAGGCTTTTTTAACAGGACAGGGCAATGGCAGCTACAGAACGATCGAGATCTAGGCACAGAGATGCCAAATGTGTTCTTAGAACCCGGGAGAATTCGGTTTTGCTGAGCACTGACATAATTAATAGGTTAGTGATGAGCTCCGCACGTATCAGCATGATCTGTTCACTAACGCTCAGCGCTAGGGCTTAAGGCACCTGGATTCTCACTCCTGCCCCTCTCACCTATGAATTGTTTTTCTTTGCACTTCATTTTTCCCGCTGTTTTATGTTAAAAATTCACGTGGGATGAGGATTTGCACTGCTGCTTCATCTTTAATTAATTTTTTTTATGCGAGACTGAGCTGAGAATGAGGATTTAAAGGCTGGTACAAACCAGCAGGTGGCATAAAAACCCCTTTTTTATTTTTCTTTTTAAATTTTTTTTCAAAGAAGCTTTTTCAGTTGGGTTTCCAGAGCCACCGTCAGTTTTGAGGGTCTCGTGCTGCTGAGATTCCTCATAACAATCATCATCTGTACTTCCTCTGGGCAGCTTAGCAGGGCTGTAAGATGTCTTCTTTTGAAAAGTATTTATGCCAAATACAGTTTTCTTTCTGATGCTTATTTGGCCTGTACAACAACCTACAACTGCCGTATCTTTTATGGTGCCACTAAATCAATTTGAGGGTATAGAAAGAACTTGGTCTCAGAAGTTGCCACGATATGCTCTGTTCATACCAGAAACCTGACCAGTTATTCCACGGGTGAGAGAAGAAAAAATTTTCTTCTATCTGGCAAGTAGGAAAATAGATGGCTTTACTTCCATGATTCCAAATAATATGCGATTCCCAAATCTCTCTTTAATCATTAACAAGTGTCTCCCATCGTCTTGGCAGTTGTGTGGTTTCCCCGTTAATGGGCAGTGAGGTGCTGGGAGAGGGGATTGGGTTTTGTAAATACACCGAGCAAACATAGAATCACAGAATTGTTTTGGTGGAAAAGACCTTTAAGATAAAGTCCAACTGTTCCCCCAGCACTGCCAGGGCACCACTGCCCCCTGTCCCTCAGCACCACAGCTCCACGGCTTGGAAACCCCTCCAGGGATCACGGGGACTCCACCCCTGCCCTGGGCAGCCTGGCACAGCCCTGGACAACCCTCAAGGGGAAGAAATTGTTCCTCAGCTCCAACCTCTTTTATTTTGAGTGTGAGATGCTTTCCTTTTAGAGGTCAAATATCCTAGTTAGTGTCTTACCTTCCTCCAAGAGGATAAAACCCTTCTCAGGTGAGCACAGAAATGCCACGTGTGTTGACTTCAGGTAACGTGCACGGTGTCGGAGCGCGTGCTCCTCATTTAACCCAGCAGCCTACTCCAGTGAGGGTCAAGGAGCTTCCATTGCAGTTAAAGTTTCATTCTTTGCATCCCTGACAGGATAGAACCAGGGGAAACAGCACATTTGGAGACTGCAACGAGAGCAACCCGAACCATTCCTTCCCCGTGTGCTTTCTGTTGCAGAACACCGGTCGCAGCCATGATGCCCGTGGCAACCCTGCTGCCTGACGACACGCCGATGTTTGACCCAAACATCCTGCAGGAACTCGACTGGAGCGAGAACACGGCGATGTTTTCTCCTGCGATTTCTCCCATCGATCCTGGAGACGGCCTCGTTTTGAGACCGCTTTGCACCGCTGATTTAAACCGAGGTAGAATCCTGGTTTATGATCATCACCAGCAAAAGCTGGGCCCTGAACTAGTTCCTGTGTGTTTCTGGAGGATCTCTCAATACATTGATTGCTGGTTTTCTGTGATTTTGGGTTATTTTCAGCAGTAAGGAATTTGAGCACTTAGCACTGTGGATTGTTGCAGTGTTGGATGACCCTCAAAGTTCTACTGTTTTAATAACTCAAAAGCAACCTTCAGATTCAGGTCAAATCTCCCAAATAATCCACAGCTTCCTACTGGCCGCAGCTTCAGGGAGGGACTACAGTTGTTCATACTGTTCCCTGTAATATCAGAGTTCTGTGAACTGGTGTATTCTTACTGCCTGGAGATTCTTCAGTTCGGTAACTTGGATAAAAATGCTCTGAACACAGAGCTTAATATTGCAGAGTTTCGGGGGTGTAATTTCCTTTCTTGACCAAATGCATCTTCTGCACTTGAGCTGCACTGTGCTGCTGGTGCAGTAGGTGATCCTTCAGCGTCACTTGAGGCAGGAGTTTGATTTTAAGATCACAGTATGGTTTTGTAATTTGTAGAGCACAGGCCTTTACATGTGACTGAACTGGATGCTGCTGTAGACTCATGGAATAGAATAATTTGGGTTGGAAAAGACCTTCAAGACCATCAAGTCCAACCATTAACCCAGCACTGCCAGGGCACCACTGACCCATGGCCCTCAGCACCACAGCTCCACGGCTTGGAAACCCCTCCAGGGATCACGGGGACTCCACCCCTGCCCTGGGCAGCCTGGCACAGCCCTGGACAACCCTCAAGGGGAAGAAATTGTTCTTCAGGTCCAACCTAATCCTCCCCTGGGGCAACTTGAGGACATTTCCTCTTGTCCTGGTGCTTGTTCCTTGGGAGAAGAGCCCTACCCCCCCTGGCTCCAACCTCCTGCCAGGAGCTGTCAGAGCCAGAAGGTCTCCCCTCAGCCTCCTTTGCTCCAGGCTCAACAAGCCCAGGTCCCTCAGCTGCTCCTCACCACCCTTGTGCTCCAGCCCCTTCCCCAGCTCCGTTGCCCTTCTCTGGCCACGCTCCAGCCCCTCACTGTCCTGCTGGGAGTGAGGGGCCCAAACCTGACCCCAGGATTTGAGGGGCGGCCCCCCCAGTGCCCAGTCCAGGGGGACAATCCCCACTCTAGTATGCTGGCCATGGGGATGTTAACTCTCCAACCAGCCGTGTCAGGTTTTTTGGTGCTATGTGGAGCAAACTATGTGTCTCTGTTCCTTACTGAGGGTTGTTTTCCCACCCTCTTCTTTTATAACAGGCTTTTTTAAGGTTCTGGGTCAGCTTACTGAAACTGGAGTTGCAAGCCCAGAGCAGTTTATCAGTGAGTACATCATTATTTCTTGGCAATTCCATAAAGCTTGCTGGGAACATGAGGATACTGATGCTGACAGCAAAGTTACTTGGGTGTGAGGCTCCCGCCTGGCTGATGCTTGAGGGATTTATTAGCTCAGCTCCCCTGAGGCAGCCTTTGGCACTCAGTGTTGGATCCAGCTGCAGCTATCCCAAAGGGCTTCTTGGCTGGGACAGGTCTAAATTATATACCTGCTTTTGAGGTACCCGGCCCAAGGGGGTTGGCTTGTTTGGGCTGAATTATTGCAGCACCAGTAGCAAGGCAGAGGCTCAACAGCGTCCTGAGCTCACCTCACTGGTTTGACTGTAAGACAATTTAGAGGAGGTGCTGCCACTGTCACTGTAGTGCCCATCTGCAGGGGCTCTGGGGAAGGAGGGTTCTCTTGGCAGCTGAGGAAAAGGCTTTTGTTTATAAATCCTGCTTTTTCCTGTCTGGTGTGGCTCAGGTTCTGGGGTCTCGGGTGCATCTTCCTTGTGATCCTGCCGCCATCCGCCTTCAGAATCTGTTGCAAGTGTTAGACCTGACAGCAGTTTAATCTGAGATGTGTCTGTTCCACTCTCTGCTCCCGCAGAAACCTTTGAGCACATGAAGAGATCCGGAGATTACTACGTCACCGTCGTAGAAGACACCAACCTTGGACAGATTGTTGCTACGGCAACGCTGGTGATAGAACATAAGTTCACTCACTCGTGTGCAAAGGTATCTTCTCCTGCTGCAGATGTGAGGAAAAAGACCCCATCCCTGACATCGTGCATGTTACTTTAGTGCTGTTACTGGTGATGAAGTGTCTCCCATCCTTGGATGCTCAGCTAAATACTGAAAGGAAGCTTTGGCCTTTCTTAAGGAAAAAGGGCAGTTTGGTATCTGTCCTGTCTTCCCCTCCCAGTGCTGGCTTTTGAACCAGTCAGCCTTGGTTCTGGCGGAGCAGATGGCTGAGGATCTCGCTGCCGTGGAGTCTCAGCTAGACATGTGAAAAGAGGGAGCTGGAGAGAGACAAATCCCTTGTCGGGGAAAGGCTGGGGTGGGACTGCAGCTCCTGCTGGGTGCCAGAAGGGGTGTTAAGAGTGTCAACCACTGGAGGAGTTGTATCTCAATAGACAGTGGGAAATCCAAGCACGAAACATAGAGCAGAAGGGAAACTAAAACGACAGTGGTGTTTAACTAACGTGTGCCTGTATTTTCACAGAGAGGAAGGATAGAAGATGTTGTGGTAAGCAGGGAGTGCCGAGGAAAGCAGCTTGGTAAACTGTGAGTATGTCACCACCTTTGCCGTTCGACAGCAAGCCCTTACCTACTGCTTTTTGTCCCCCTGCCTTACCATGCCAATGGGTGCTGGCAGAGGGGGCTCACAGACCTCCGAGAGCAAGGCAGTTCCTTCCCAGCCAGACACATGGGAAGAGTTTAGTTGGAAGGCATCGTAAGCTGGGAGATTGCAAGCTGAGGTTCTTGTAACAGTGACCTAAAATTGTCTGCAAGGTGCTGCTGTACCTGGGTCAGGGCAGCCCCCGGTATCAGCCCAGGCTGGGGGTGCAGGGCTGGAGAGCAGCCCCAGGAAAAGGACTTGGGGGTGCTGGAGGGAGAAGCTGGAGAGGAGCTGGCCCTGTGCGCTGGCACCCAGCAGGCACTGGCACCCTGGGCTGCAGCCCCAGCAGCGTGGGCAGCAGGGGAGGGGGGGATCCTGCCCCTCTGCTCCCAGGGCTCTGGGCAGAGAGAGAGACCCCCCTGCAGTGCTGGGGCAGCTCGGGAGTGCTCAGCACAGCAGAGACAGGGACCTGGTGGAGCGGGGCCAGAGGAGCCCCAGCAATGCTGGGAGGGCTGGAACCCCTCTGCTGGGAGCCAGGCTGGGAGAGCTGGGGGGGTGCAGCCTGCAGAGGAGAAGGCTCCCCAAGGGGAGACCTTCTGGGGGCCTTTCAGGACTTGAAGGGGCCTGTCAGAAAGATGGGGAGGGACTTTAGAGCAGGGCCTGTTGGGACAGGACAGGGAGGGATGGTTTGAAACTAAAAGAGGGAGATTCAGAGTGGACAGAAGGGAGATGGTTTTTTATGCTGAGGATGGTGAGAGCCTGGCCCAGGTTGCCCAGAGAGGTGGTTGATGCCCCCCAGCCAAACTAGTCTGTAATTCTGATACTGTTCTTTTTCCCTTGGGAGAGCAATGATCCTGTGTAGTGACAGAAAATGCAGAGTGCTGTGGAACTTCAGTATTGTAGGTCCCTAACTTTAGCTAATTGAATGTTAATTGATCCAGCATTCAAGGCTGTCTCATTTAACCGCTGCTTTTCTGCCTCTTCCAGATTAACATCCACCCTGACGTTGTTAAGTAAGAGACTGAACTGTTACAAAATTACACTCGAGTGTCTGCCAAAAAATGTGGATTTCTACAAGAAGTTTGGCTATTTGGTATCTGAAGAAAAGTACATGTTTCAACGGTTCTTTAATTAAGAACATCTAGTCGTTGGGGGTTTTTTGGGGGTTTTTTTGTTTGGTAAAGAATGCTGGTGCAGAAGCTTCTGTTACAAACATTCTCTTCGTGGAAAATTTATATAGTTTATTGCTGCAAATATAAGAATCCCTATAAAAGATGAACAGCAAATGTGTAAATCCTGGGGAAAAAGAAATTACTGACATTTTAGAGGGGTCCTCTGGGTTAGGAAAGAAGCTCTTAGAAGTAATTTTACTACTGTTCAGTCTAAGTGAAGCTTTTTTTGTTCTAGCTAGGTTACAAAGGACTCTTCAAGGGATGGTTTTTAACCAAAGGTCTATATTTTTATCTCAAATTTTTTCTTGCATTGTATTTTTCTAAAGGTTTGCTCTTCTTTTCTTGGTAGCCAAAGTACAGCTGGTGGGATTTGTTCCGCCGTGTCTGTGCTTCACGGGAGGACGACGTAGCTCGGGTAGGGTTGATGCTTCTCTCAAGGCAGGATTCGTGATGCAGAACGGGCCTGGGTTCTGTTTGGGCCACAGGAGCTCCCTGGGGCACCGATGGTGTTGAGGTACCTAAAGTTTTCTAGGCACCGTTTGACCAAATCTTGATTTTGTTACTATTTATGGGGCAAGGGGAGAATCCTCACAGACTACGCTAAAGCTGAGTCTGAAAATAGATGTGTACTTCTCTCTGCAGGGGTCCTGCACTTTAGCTGATAACTTTGTTTTCAGGATAATTCTTTTCTGAGAAAAAAAAAAAAAAATCAACCACAAACCCATGGGTTTGTGACAGGGCAAAGGTGACTGGGATGTCTGATGGAGAAGACTCCCCATCCTGAGTGAGGCTCTGGCCAGTTCTCAAGGGGAACGAGACTGGGCTGGGCAGAAGGGATCCAGCTTTGTCAAACACACCCGGCCAGCTCACTGTCCTGGAAAGCCCGAGGGCCAGGAAGGCTGCTGCTCTAGTAAAGCTCCAGAGAAGCCCTCGTCCCCAGGGCTCGTTGTCCCTTCGGAGCATCCCTCTCGCTGTAAGATTGGCTCTGTGATTTTAGCACTTTTGCCAGCGATGGCAAATGAATGACATGCAAAGCCCTGGCTTCTGACAGTAGGGTTCTGTGTGGAGAGAGTGACAAATCCTCCCCTCTGAATAGGGCATTATAAACACGTGAAGGTTGGGCCAGAACAGCCCCTCTTGTTTGTGACCAGTTAGGCCTTACAGAAAGTTCTTTTCGTTGGTGTGTGGAGAGCTACTTGAAGCTGTGGTGGGGGTTCTATTTAATGTTCCTGATGGTACTCCACTCAATGTAGTGTTTCCTTGGTGATGTCTGTCTTATTTATTGATTATTTAAAAAAAAGAAAATTAAAAAAAAAAAGAAAGAAATCTTTAAGCTGAATAAATGAAGACTGACAAATGGACCCGGTCTGGTGTTGGTATTGCTGCATTGCACCTGTTGTTTTTCACTAACACCTGCTGCCACTACCTTTGTTTTCTGAAAAGAACACATTCTGAGACTTGCTGCAGTTTCTGACCCCCTCGTGCCCCTGTATCTTGGTGTTCTTCCCTGAGGCTTGAGCCACAACCCTGAACTAATTGGATAAAATCAGCTACTCATTTATGCTGGACCTGACTGATAGAGGTGGATTTTCTTTCATAGTTTTAATTAATTCTGAATTTCTATTAATTTTAAAATGGATTATTTGAATTCTGTGATACCTACACCATCTAAACAGCTCCAGGCCCTCACTGAGAGTTAATGAAAAGTACAAGTGATTGTGTGCCTGGCATAGATCATTGTGAAACAAAGGACTTGGGTTGAAAGCTTGGTTTTGTGGCTCCATGACAATGGCTTTGCTGGGTGGACTCCAGCTCATCAGCATCCCTGGAGCTCTGAAGAGCTCTTTGCCCTGTACCAGAGGTGACATTCCCAACCCTGGCAGGATACTCTCACCTGCTGTGTAACACTTGGGCTGTCAGGAGCTCCTCCAGAGGAAGGTTGAGCTCAGGCGTGCCCCAGGCAGCTTGAGGAACACCTCAGACACAGGTATGTGCATTTTAAACTGTCACAGTTCAGGGGAACCAGGAAAATGGCACCAGTAACAGCACTTAACAGCAGCAGGTGGTTTTAAAATACATTATGCATCTCCTAAACTGAAAAATACCCTTCAATTTATCTACAGTACAATGGGCTCAACAGGAACGAGCAAGACCTCCCTCTCCCAGGGGAAAATGGAACCAAGGATCCCCTCAGAATCCCAGACTGGTTTGGGTGGGAAGGGAGCTTGAAAAGCCATCCACTCCAAACCCCTGCACCCAGCAGGGCCATCTGCAACTAGAGCAGGGTGCTCAGAGCCCCGGGCAACCTCCCCTGCAATGGTGCCAGGGATGGGGCAGCCACCACCTCTCTGGGCAGCCTGGCACAGGCTCTCCCCACCCTCAGCACCAACAATTTCTCCTTCTCTCCACTCTGAATCTCCCTCTTAGTTTCAAACCATCACCTCTTGTCTTGGCACAACAGACTGTCCCCATCTTTCTGAGAGGGCCCCTGTACTGAAAGACCATAAGAAGGTCTCCCAAAATCCTTGTAATCAACCCTAACTTAACTGCCAGCGGTTGACTGTTGCCTCTTCCTCTGTGTTTCATTTTTTGGGGAGGAGATCCCCAGCTCCTTCCCTCTGCTTCCCCTAAGCTGGAAAGGGAACTTTAACTTGCAACTGTAGATTCCCAAGGGTCTGGATCCTGCAGCTTTGTGCCTGGGCAAGGGACAAAATTCAACCCTCTGCTGCCCCAGTGAGGGATCCCTGCTGCCCCTTTCCACCTTTGGTTAACCCCAGAAAGCAAACAGTAATTGAGATACCTCCTGCCCTCAGCTAAACCAGGCAGATGTCAAGAAGTTTTAAATAAAAGGCTTAATAATAGATGTGAGGCAAACACATCTCAATTCCTTAGGATGCAAGAGGCTGTTTTCTGCAAGGCAGCAGGCAGACAGAGCAGAATGACTGGAGGAGGCAGCAGTAGGGGGTAATGGCATGATAAAAAATAAGATTGCTGGAAAATCATTAGTCATCAAGCTTGTTAGTTTGTGAAACAGCCTCCCCAGGGAAGCACTGGGACCCCAGTAAGATAACAGAACCAGACAAGACATGAACAAGCCTTTCTGGCAGGGGAGAGCTGGATGAATTGAGTGTTCTTCCATCTGCATTTCATCCCTACCCCTTCCCCAGAGACCTGAAATGAAAGCAATTTAATGATATATTTTTTTCCTGGTTCCCACCCTTGTTTCATCAGCAGCTTGGAGCTGGGAGCCTGTGGGGAGCTGTGCAAGACAGCCAGCCAGCCAAAACCACCGCTGCTGCCCCGTGGTAGCCTCGTGGGGCTAAAGTGGTGAAAGGCCCTATTTCCCCACAGCCCCAGCAGCGTTCCTTCAGAGACAGGCAGTTACTGAACCCTCGCAACACCAAACCAGAGCTGCACGCTCAGCTCAACCCTGACACCTTGTACTTCTTCAGGAGGTAACACTCACACTTCTCTTTTTATTCTCTCCGCTTTTCAAGCTGAAAATGTCCTGTCTGAAGGATCATACATCCCAATTATTTTGGGTTTTTTTTGCTGGGGGAGTTGCACTGCTCTGTCACCAACACAGTCAGCAGCTCCTCTGAGGCTGTGAACGCTCGCATTCCACAAGAGATGAGGGTATTAGGCCATAGAGACACCCCCGTGTCCTGGCTCAGCTTAAAAAAACCCTGATTTACTGCAGGAGGATTTCCTCCTCCTGTGACACCAACATCTGTTCTAGCAGCATGCACCAGAAGCTGCTAACTCCTCTTAACCCTGACAGAAGCCGAGAGCTCAGACCTGCTCTGGAGGGCCTGTCCCTCAGCAAGCCTTTGAGGAGCTGCAGGACCAGGCAGAGGATGGGCGAGTAACGCAAAGATCAGGAAATCACAGGAGTGGTCAGCTTGCCTCGAGTACACAAAGCGAGGCCAAAACTTCTGCAAAGTCAACAGGCTCCTACAAAGTAAACAAGCTGCTGGAAGATCCTCTGGCAAAAGGCAGCATCAGAAAAGATCCCCGCAGTACAAAATGGCTTCACTGTTTAGATTCTTGCCTTCAAATTCCAAGTATGTGACCTCAGAGGGTCCCCCTCAACAAAGGCTGGTCATTCTGAGGCGGACAGAGGACACTGGGCACTCGCAGCTGGATGCAGGGTACAGGAGATAGCCAGAGGCTCAGAACCCCAGATGTCTTTTATATCAAGTCAGCTCTCTTCAGCCCACCTGTTCCCTGTTAAAACAGTCTGAAGACAAGCTCAGCTTTCCCAAACACCCCAGTTCTTCTCACATCTTTGTCGGCTGTTTCACTCAGTACCCTGCTCTAAAGAAGCCATCATTTCCTTCCTATCCTTGATGCAAGATTGATGGTCAAGCAAAGCAGAGATGCAGGGCCGAGGCTGTACTTGCACAGCCCGTGGTTATCACAGTGCTTCTGAGAGGGGACAAGAGCTAAACCTGTACAAACCGACTGGGCAAGGCCCAGTTTGAAAACTCTAAAGCACTGGTAAGCGTGCAGCCTTCACTGACTCAAGTGCTTTAGAAGAGCTGAGGTGAATCCTTCATGTCTTGATAGTATGGCCAGAGCTGTGGGCCTCAGTTTTCAAACACCAGCCCAATTTTTACCCCAAATGATGCAACTATTGTCTTACAAAGGGAACCACTCTTTCAGTACCTGGTTGAAGAAGCACTGTTCCAGTAGACAGATGGACCATACTGGCTTGTTCAATTTAAATCAACCTCTAACTAGATTTATAAGCAGCTTTTTAACATTAGGTAAAAAGAAATCAGTCTTGACATGTGTAAAATTGGTAGCTGCTGTCTGTTTTAACTCATCACGTGACTGTTTTATTAAGTAATTAATCAGTACTCTAACTTGTATAAAAGAGGGTGAGATTTTTAGCAGTATTTTGTCTTCAGTTGCTCTCAGAGTGTCAGTCTCAGGATCATTCAAGCATCTAATGAGGTTTTGTAACAAGGCAAAGGGTTAAATACTGATTAGGTCACTGCTGTTGCTCAACTGCCAGTAGACCTCACAGTGCAGTTCATAAAGCACATTTCTACCAGCACGCCCATAATAGATACTGAGAACAAGGTGAATTTTAGCAAACTTTTTCTTTACTAAAGTTCTCTTGTTATAAATTACACAAATAACTTTATAAACAAATCCCCCCCCCAGCTTGCATTTTGTTTAAAGTAATAACTTTATATCATACAAATAAAGAAATTTCAAGTATGAAAAGTGCATTATTGCAATAATACCTCTTTGCAAGTCCAAAAAATCTTGGTTTAGAGTAAAACTGTAAAGTGTAAAAAAGGAGTAAAACAATCAGTGCCATCTATTCATTCAAGAAGTCCAACATCTTAAAAATGATGCTTAGTGTGTTGCAGAGGCAGATTTACATCTGAAAGCAACATGTAATTGAAAAGAAGCTGTGTGTGTGTGTTCATCAGTTTGCATTAATTTTTAATTCCTCCCCCCCCTCCCCAATCTTAGTTTTCTTCACCTTTCTTGGCAGGAATTCCCAATACAAACAGTGCTTGTCCTCAGCTATCATCCATTCTGTGCTGCAGCCACTTGCATGGTTCCGAGTTCTTCATCCTCTTCATGCATTCGCTTCAAGCTTCCTGTAAAAGGCAAGAGGAAGGCAAGAGATCAGCTGTGATTAGGACTACAGAGCATAGAATCACAACAGTTTTGGCTGGAAGAGACCTTCAAGATCATCAAGTCCAACCTTACTCTCAGCCCCATCAAAAACCACTAAACCCTGTCCCTAAGCACAACATCTACCCAGCTCTTAAACCCCTCCAGGGCTGGGGACTCCACCACCTCCCTGGGCAGCCCATTCCAGTGCCTGACAAGCCTTTCTGGAAAGAAATGCTTCCTGAGATCCAGCCTGAACCTCCCCTGGGTCAACTTCAGGCCATTGCCTCTTGTTCTGTCCCTTGTCACCAGGGAGACCAGACCAGACCTTCCCTTCAGGGAGCTGTAGAGGGCAATAAGGTCTCCCCTCAGCCTTCTTTTCTCCAGGCTAAACAGCCCCAGATCCCTCAGCCTTTCCTCATAAGACACATGCTCCAAACCCTTGACTAGCTCTGTAGCCCAGCTCTGGACCCTCTCCAGCACCTCAACTTCTTGTAGAGAGGGGCCCAAAACTGGACACAGTATTTGAAACGCAGCCTCACCAAAGCCGAGTGCAGAGGAGTTACCACCTCTACCCTCTGAAGACACTCAGCTTTTGGACAGCCACTTGCTGACAGAACTTTCCTTCCCCTCACACTTCTCCATGTGGAAGAGAAAATTCCTAGAGCCCACCATTTTTTGCGCTCTTTTTACATCTCCCCCCACGCTTCATTTTTCACTGACCTTTATCAGGGGTTTCTACCGGCACACCTCCAGATGACTAAGGTAACATTAGTTACAGCCAGCCCTTTCCCAACAGTTAGAGATTCACTGCTGCTGGATCTTTAGGGAGTAAAAAAGTCCCCTCACAACACCCAGTAAGAAGGTGGCATCACACACAACAGGAGAGGCTTCTGACCTGTAGTACCAGGTGGAACCGAGAGGGATCTCTCCAGCTGCAGTGGTGACATCATCTGGATGGTTAATTTTGCTAGATAGATGGCTTCATATTCCTGAAAAAGTTTAGGAACACACAATGCTATTAATTTGGGATAATGCTTTGTAAGGATCGTAGAATTGTACTGCAGAAGAGTTGGGGTTGGAAGGGGACTTGAAAGGTCATCCAGTGCAACCCCCCTGCAGGGAGCAGGGCCATCTGCAGCTAGAGCAGGGTGCTCAGAGCCCCGGGCAACCTCCCCTGCAATGGTGCCAGGGATGGGGCAGCCACCACCTCTCTGGGCAGCCTGGCACAGGCTCTCCCCACCCTCACAGTAAGGAGGAGGACTAATTCTGAGAGCTCACTAGGATGGACTCTTAGAGAGTATCCTATAGCAAGGCAAAGATTTTAAAGAGCTTCTTTGCTGCTTTGACATGAATGACAAACTGTCAGGAAGACAGAGCAAAAGCAAACTTAAAGGATAAGAAGAAATGTTTTTAAGAGTAAACTTTCCTTAAAACAATTCTGTGAGCATGTTCAGAAGTCAGTGTTGCTCCCAGGAGGCAGCTCAGACACCAGGAACAAACCAAACTTTAAATTCAGTAGCTTTAGAGATTTGTTACAAGGATAAACCACACACGACCTTGATGTTGTACTGTAGTGACCTGTCACACTTCCAGTGCTACACAACTCCTCACAGGAGTTACTTTAAAGAATAAAACCCCACAAAAATCAGGAGATTGTCATCTTGCTGCCAGCTGCTTAAAAGGAACAGCAGAGACACTGCAAATCTGTTTCAATGTGCTGGTGTTTTCCCACCATTCTCCAAACAGACTCCTGGAATATGATAAAGCAACTTCATGATACCTGTATTTTCTGCCTCAGACCTGTGGATTCCATCACGTCGCAGTGTCACTGCTGTGTGCCACAATGCTCACTTTGCAGTTCCCTTAGCCACCACTTGTTTCAGAGCCTCTTAATCACTGCACAAACCAGGATTTTTTTTTTTTTGTTTCATTTCCTGGATTTGCTTTGTCTAAAGCTGAAATCTAATGAAGGAGGTACCTACTCAGCTTCTTCCCCAGCTCCACTACAGCTTCTGACATTTACACGAAGCATACTCTTACAGTAAATGTTAAGCCTAAGTGAGAACGGCTGTTTGGGAGGAAGATGATTCATCAACTGGCTTTTGAGTTATGACCAGAATAAAAAAAAAAAGTAATAATTAAGTCACCTGAAGTTGATGGACAAATCCAGCATTAGGATTAATACAGAATCTTCTTTCTTGAACGTAAGTAAATGCGTCCCTTAGAGAAGGAGAGAAAATACTTCAGTGGAAAACAGACCATGACAGAAGTCGCTGTGGTTTTGGGAGTCTTCCTTCTTAGGAAATACACAACCTCTAAAGGCTTCCCAGAATGGGTTTGTATAACTGAAATGGGGCAAAATAGGGAGCAGCAGTTGTAAAATATGCTACTTGGAACAGCCTCTTGGGAACCTCTCCTGTAGCTTTACAGCACGGCCTCAGTCTACGTAGGCTGGTGTTCTGCTCCCAACAGCAGCAGGTACCTACTTCTTAAAGAAAGGATGTAAACAAACCTGCAGTGAAGTGAATTGAGATCATGTGCCCCATGTAAAGCCTTCACTTCATCTCAGTAGATAACTGGCTTACGCATCAATACACTGTTCATGTTCCCTCCAAAATTGTTACTCAATGACACCATGCGAATTAACAAATTAATGCCTACAGACTTATCAGACTTCTTATCTGTACTAAGTACTCACTTGGACAAAAGATTAACCACGTGACCACGCTCTGTTCTTACCTGTACTTCACCCCAAATGTTTCCATTATGTATGCAATAACTAAGGCAGCACTGAAAAATAAAATGAAATAAAGTTAGTAAAATAGATTTCCACTGTTTAAAAAACCCTAATAAGCAGGATGGATAGTTTCCTACCTTCTAGAAATCCCTGCATTTCCATGGACAAGAACTTTTCCTAAAAAGTT
Organism: Todiramphus chloris collaris; assembly: GCA_025345505.1. Classification (NCBI taxonomy): domain Eukaryota; kingdom Metazoa; phylum Chordata; class Aves; order Coraciiformes; family Alcedinidae; genus Todiramphus; species Todiramphus chloris. The sequence continues at coordinate 3,541,918 of JANVCC010000043.1, read as the reverse complement.
AAAAAAAAAAAGAAAGCAACCATCCAAACCTGTACAGACTGAAGAGAATTCTTTGATATGCAGCTTTTCCTTGTTACAGAGAACTAAACAGTACCAAGGTGCATCCTAAGAATAACAGATGCATCCTACTTCATTCTAGATTTCTACCCTGTGTCCACTGCTGCCCTGGCACACATGGGATTCCTGCTCCTCTGAGCATTCTGAGTAACAAGACCCTGCATTCCAGGATCACAACACTGATTTAAGGCTCTGCTTTAGAGAGAGGACAAAAATCCAAAGCCCTTCACGCAGAGAGCACAGTTGTGTTTTAAGTGAGAGATAAGCCAGATACACAGAGGTTTGTTTTCCAGAGGAGGCAGAAGGAAAGAACATTCTGCTGTGAATTTTATAATACAGTTCAAGTTAAGCACAATAACCCCCCAAATTTAAGAAAGCCTCATCCTCAAGAGCCTCTCATACATACCACTCAGTTAGTTCTAAACCTTTAACAACAATACATTAGTAAACGAAGGAAAAAAGTTAATACGATTTTACCTCCACTTTGTAAACTTCCATCAATAAATTCTTTAGTCTAAAAAGAAAAAAAATTACAAGACTCAAAGTTTCAGATTATTTTAGATGTTCTTGCTGCCTGCATTTAAATTGGGTAGAATTTTTGTGTTGGGTCTTTATACACAGTGATATTAATGCACTGTTTACACAGACTGGCATCACTTTAAATGGACATCTTATTTTTGACTTTTAGCTACCTGTAAAATTGTCGGTGAAGAATGTGAAGCCCGAAATAAAAATGCCTAAAAATCCAGGACATGTGTCTTTTATAATCACGACACATATTATGCCACTATAATAAAAAGTAACTTTCAAATGTCTTTGCTTAACAGCTGGGGGGAAAAAAAACCCGACTGAAACTAAACTAACAAACAAACAAGCAACAAACCAACCACAAACAAAGCCCCACGGGTATTGACAGCAACAGGGCCTGAACCACTCCTGACAGCTCGTCTTCCTAGAAGTTCTGCAATGATATTTGCAGCTAGAAAAGTAGATTGGATCAATTTATACAGTGAGATGTGACGGAGTGATGTTCTCTGGAATACTGTCAGGTTCAAACGGATCATTAGAGGAGAAAGAGAAAGAGAGGAGAAAAAGAAAGAGAAAGAGAGGAGAAAAA
>JANVCC010000043.1:3491363-3521989 GCA_025345505.1 Todiramphus chloris collaris | reverse complement strand
AACGCCTCGCAGCCCCAGCGAAGAACATCCTCAACAGGCCTTTTTCCCGCCACAGGGGCAGGGTGAGAAAGGCACAGCCTCTCCCCTCACGGGCTGCCCACCGTGTTGTGGCCGTCGAGGCTCCCAAAGCCGTTCTCCTCTCCATCCCTTCGACGGGCCAGGGATTGTGGGCTCTGTCTCCTTGCACCCCAAAGCACTTCTCTTCTGGGGAGCAGGGGCATGTTTTAGCTGCCATCAGGAAGATCCTGCCTGGGTAGCTGATACCACAAATGATATCGTTAGAGTTGTGGAATCAGGGAATGGTTTTGGTTGGAAGAGACCTTTCAGATCATCCAGTCCAACCATTCCCCCAGCCCGGCCAGGGCACCACTGACCCCTGTCCCTCAGCACCACAGCTCCACTGCTTGGACACCCCTCCAGGGATCGCGGGGACTCCACCGCTGCCCTGGGCAGCCTGGCACAGCCCATTGTTAGCCCAAGCTAAACTTCCCCTGGTGCAACTTGAGGCCATTTCCTCTTATCCCTTGTGACTAGGGACCAACCCCCCTGGCTGCAGCCTCCTTTCAGGGAGTTGTAGGCATTTTCAGGCACCCTCTGACCCACCAGAAACCTATTTTTCCTGGTTTTGAGGTTCCCTGGTCCCTATGCTCTGCTGAGACTTGAAGATAGCCAAACTAAACATTTTTCCGTATTTTCCCCTTGAGAAACCTTCAACGGTCCCACTTCAGCAACCGTTCCTCCAGCACAGTGATGAAAATGAAATGTCAAAGGAGAAAGCATCAGTAAATCTGCAGCTTCCACCTCCAGCTGGCATCAAGAGCAGGAACAGGGAGGGATGGCTGTAGCTTCAGCTTACAACCCGACCTTCAAAATGGTCCACAACAACCCTTAGCCGTAGAAACATGAAGAGTGTTGCTTGTCCTGCTGTAACTGCTCTACACCTTCCGATACCTGTTTTATCTCACAGCGATGGGGAAATAAAACAAAACCATGGCTACCAAAGGGGCCAGGGAGATGCTGTTAAGCAGCACGTTTCCTGGCAAATCTACAGTTAATCTAATGTACTTGTCTGTCAGCTGAGCATGCTCTGACTAATCCAATTAGGATAATTAGAAGTAGCCAGAAGTACAGTCTAGTACAGTACTGCTCCAGTCCAACCTTTAGGTAAGCCCCACAGCGCAGTTGGGGGGATCAGCAGGCACAGCCCTTGGGGTGCAACTGAACGGAGAACAAAATTAAGGCACGGTGACAGTTGTCTTTCAAAACACCACCACCTTGGCCTCTACGTTTCGTAGCTGTCATGGTGATCACTCCAACGGCCACAGCAGGCACCTCCCAGCCAGCACATGGCCCAATTCCAGCCTCGTAAGGTCTATGTCAACTGCATCTGTACAACTAAAGTAGCACAGGTTCGAATTATATAATTATTATAGATGGTTCCTGTCCTATATAGAGCAGCTGAAAGGGGAACTTGGAAAGGAATCTCTCTCATGTCTCTCCTCCGCCACCCTAAAAGCTGTAATCAAAAACTTTTTCTATATTAAAACTGCTCTCAGTTTCTCCACCTCCACTTTGATGCTTTTGTCTGTAACTGGCACTCCAGATAGGAGTTATCCTACAAAAAGGAAGGGAGCAAACATTTTAAAAGACTTGTTTGCAATAATTAAATGCTGCCTCAGCTAAATCCTTCTCCCAGACTTGAGCAGCAAAGGAGCGAACACCTCTTTTCCCTCCCCGATGCGAGGAAAGGGTGGTCTCCATTTCACATGTAAGGCCCAGGACTGCAACCCTTACACCAGAGAAAAAACTGCTCTTCAAATTCCCAAGACACAGAATTCAGCTCTCTTCAAGAGCTGCACAGAAGGTACACAGGGATAAGCAGATTTAAACAAGTTTTATTCATAAACTGTTTGGGGAAAGGAAATTTATGGATATAAAAAAAAGTCAAGAAACAATCTTGACTTTCTTAAAGTCCAGGACCTCGTTCAGATGCATTTTATGTATTGACACTGGAATTGCCAAGAGAATGTATTTCCACACATTTAACCCGGGCTGTAATTAATATTGTATTTCAGATTTGTACAGAAACACACACATCCGTAGCCAGCTTGCAACTAGCATTACCAAATGACTAGCTACACGTTACACAAACACCTTAAAATAAAAATCAAGAGGTACCTTATTCCTCTCTTTATACATTAACCCAGCATGGCACGTGCAGTTAATCACTCGTAATATTAAACAGGTTTGTAGTCAAGCTTGGACTCCAGCTTCTTAGAATCAGCCACTTTTCTAACAGCTTTCATGAAGTCTTCCTGAACAACAAAGTCATGATCGGCACGGATCGCAAACATACCTGTGAGGAACAATTTAACAGCAAGAGTAAATCTGTGCTCCTTCAAGCAGCAGCACTCAAAGGTTCACTCAAAGAAAGGTGAAAATGGATCCAATTTACACTCTCTACACGTAAGACTTCCACATGCGGGTCTTGGATGTTGTGTAGAGGAGTGAACTTCAGTTTGAGGTCACCATACTGAACGAGGTGATCAAATGTGTAACTTCTTTTAAACTAGGAGTATTTACTGTGGTACTCGGCCTTCCCATGTAGGCAAATCCCAAGTGTACAATCATAGAATGGTAGGGGTTGGAAGGGACCTCTAGAGATAGAGTCCAAGCCCCCTGCCAGAGCAGGATCACCCAGGGCAGCCCACACAGGAACAGAGCCAGGGGGGTCTTAAAAATCTCTAGAGAAGGAGACTCCACAGCCTCTCTGGGCAGCCTGTTCCAGGCTCTGTCACCCTCACAGTGAAGAATTGTTTCCTCTTCTTGATGTGGAACTTCCTATGTTCCAGTTTGTGACCATTACCTCTTGTCCTATCCCAGGGCACCACTGACAAGAGCCTGGTCCCTTCTACTTGCCCCACACCCTGCAGAGATTTGTAAACATCAATAAGATCCCCTCTGAGTCTTCTCTTCTCCAGGCTGAACAGCCCCAGGGCTCTCAGCCTTTCCCCATCAGAGATGTCCCAGTCCCTTCAGCATCTCCGTAGCTCTCTGTTGGAATCTCTCCAGTATTTCCTTGTCCCTCTTGAACTAGGGGGACCAGAACTCAACACAACACTCCAGATGTGGTCTCACTAGTGCAGAGTAGAAGGGGAGGAGAACCTCCCTCAACCTGCTGGACACACTGTTCTTTACACACCCCAGGAGACCACTGGCCTTCCTGGCCACAAGGGGCCATTGCTGTCCCATGGAGAACTTATGGTCCAGCAGGACACCAAGGTCCCTCTCCATGCAGCTGCTTTCCAGAGGGTCTACCCCTAACCTGTACTGGTACATGGTGGTGTTCCTCCCCAGGTGTAGGACTCTACACTTTTCCTCGTTGAACTTCATTAGATTTGCCTTTGTCCATCTCTCCAGCCTGTCCAGATCTCACTGGATGGCAGCACAGCTTTCTGGAGTGTCAGCCACTCCTCCCAGTTTAGGATCATGGGCAAACTCGCTGAGGGTCCACTCTATCCCTTCACCCAGGTCATTGATGAAGACGTTGAATAAGACTGGACCCAGAACTGACCCCTGGGGAACACTGCTAGTTACAGGTCACCAGCTGGACTGTGCACCACTGATCACAACCCTCTGATCTCTGTTCATCCAGTTCAACCCATCTCACTGTCCACTCTAACCCACGTTTCCTGAGCTTAGCCACAAGGATGTTATGGGAGACGGTGTCCAAAGCCTCGCTGAAGTCAAGGCAGATGACACCCTCTGCTCTCCCCCTCAGTCCCACCATCCCAGAAGGATTAGTCAGGCCTGACCTCCCTTTAGTAAATCCACGGTGGCTACTGTTGACAACCTTCTTATCTTCCATATGATCTCTAGAATGAGCTGCTCCATTACCTTTCCAGGGATGGAGGTGAAGCTGACTCCTCTGTAATTACCAGGATCTTCCTTCTTGCCCGTTTTGATGACTGGAGTGACATTGGCTTTCCTCCAGTCCTCAGGCACCTCACCTGCTCTCCATGATCTTTCAGAAATGATGGAGAGTGGTAGAGCAACAACATCAGCCAGCTCCCTCAGCACTCGTGGGTGCAGCCCGTTGGGGCCCACAGATTTGTATGTGTTCAGATTACCCAGGTGATTTCTAACCTAATCCTCATCAACCAGTGGAGAGACTTCCTCCTTCCAGGCTTCCACTCCCAGGGTAAGGGATTCCTGAGGGCTGGTCTTAGCAGTGAAGACTGAAGCAAATTAATTTATAATGTGAGAAAAGCATAAAATAGTATTAACTCTCTGATCACCCAGGTACTAAGAGATTTGGAATCTCCACCAAAGAAAAACCAATCAAAAACCAAGCAAACAAACAAACAAAAAAGGAAAAAAAAAGAAAGGAAGAAAAAAGAAAAAAAAAAAATGGGTACCATCACTGCTTCTGGAGTGATATCTAGTTTGTAGGAGACAGTGTGACTGATGTCACAATGCTCAGATAAGTAAATAGTGAAAGATTTAGATATTAATTTAGGAAGAACTTCACTGTGAGGGTGACGAGACACTGGAGCAGGCTGCCCAGGGAAGCTGTGGATGCTCCATCAGTGGGTGTGTTCAAGCCCAGGCTGGATGGGGCTGTGAGCAACCTGCTCTAGTGGGAGGTGTCCCTGCCCATGGCAGGGGGGCTGGAACTGGATATCTTTAAGGTCCCATCCAACTCAAACCATTCCATGATTCAATGAGAACATCATTAAACAATTTTTAGCATTAACCAAGACTTAGGACATCAAGAGTTAAGAAAATACCTGCTTCAGTACAGACGTTTCTCAAGTCTGCTCCATTGAAACCATCTGAAAGCTTCACGATCGCTTCGTAATCTGCTCGTAAAACACCAACGCCAATCAGAAATAAATTCACACTTCCATTAGAGATGCCAATGAATTACATATCCAGCTAACAAAGAAAACACTTCACTTTGGTTCCAGTGCAAATAGATATCTGCCTGCTAGACTGATCAATTAAATTAAGTGAAATCATCAGCTGCGTTGCCCCTTTCATTACTGCACAAATGCATCGCAGCCAAAAGCTCGTATTACATAATTAAATCCCAAAGTTCCTGACTTGTGGCTACAACCACCATGAAATGCAAGAAAAGCTACATCAAGGCAACATTCTTATTTAAATGATGTAAAAAAAAAAACCCAACGAACCAAACCCCAGAAAAAACAATTGATCATAACTCAGTCCCTTTCCACTTATACCAACTAAAGGCATTTAAATGACTTGATATATTAAGCTTGGTATCTTATGCACATGTATTTACTAAAGAAGTGACTGTGGTTATAGTTTCCATAATCAATTTCAAAAACACTGTCTGTTGAGCCTCCAGCAAATTCTGATCTTTGCAAAGCTGCTTATCAAGAAAAAAAAAAAAGTAAGTAAATTCAACATTCTGCAAAACTTTTCAAACCAGTTTACCTCTGCATGAAATTCAAACCATCTGAACTGAACTGTTTGATCTTAAGAATCCAATAACCCCTAGAGATTAGAAATTCTTCAACTGTATTTTAATTCCATGGAGCACAATGTCCTGTGAACAAGTTTCCCTTAACTGGGAAGTTAAAAAAACAAAAGTGAGGAGACTGAGCAGTGTCAACCATAGCCAGGTTTGGAACTTCGGGGTCTTCAGACACCAGTAAAGGAGCAGGAGAATCTAATGCTGGAACCTGGAATGGTTCGTTATCTTTGGATTTTAATGCAGTTCAGCCCCCACCTTGGCAATACATTCTGGGCTTCCTTCCAGGATCTCAAAGCTGAGCATCACAGTCTTCCCACACTGCACCCAGCAATTTAACCAGCACCCATCTGATATCTCACCTTGCTAAACAGTGCCAGGGAATAATCCTACCCTGCTCCCACTCCAGTGCTTGAAGATAAGAGGAAATGGATGAAGTACTTCACCTCAGGTTCACAATTTGCTTTGGAGCTTCTGCTCTATCTTAGGGTACAGTCACACTCATGTGTGTCTAAGCCAACACTGCTGCTGGGAAAGACAATCCTCATCCCCTCGCCCTCCCCCAGCCGCCCCCTCTGCTGCACTGCAGCTGTTTATGCAGCCAGATGGTGAACGAGATCAGTTCCCCTGGCCAGGCCGTGCAGGAATAGCAAGTGTCAGCAAAGTGGAGGGGGCTGGGGACAAGCAGGCAGAGTCTGGGGGGGGGGCCTTACCAAAACAAAAGGCAGCCAACGTTGTTTTAAAGGCAAATCACAATTATTTTCTTGCAGAAAGCTCTGAAGCATCACGGTGTAAGACCGGTCAGCTTAGAGCAACAGTCATTAAATAAATCTTCCCCAGTTTATCTGATAGACACTTCTCCCCCATTATGCTCTGGAGAGTGATCTACACTGCTAATCAAAGACAAGCTTTGTTTCTAACAACAAGGTTTTCATCACAACATCTCCAAACTCAGAAGTCTCTCCACGACTTTAAAGATTCTTTACTGTTTTCAGGCTTCTGTGGCAAAAATTTTTCTTTCTTTGGGAGTGAGCTAATGAAAATGCTCTTTACCTTGCATTGAGCTATTTCTTTAGAAATAGAAAACTATCTGATGAGAACCACCTTGATTTTCCAGTCTACAGCTGTGCTCTGAGAATTCATAGTCAGTTTTCCTTTGCAAAGGAAGGCTTAGCAACAGTTCAATCAGGATGCATTAAAAGAATAGAATTCCAATAAAGGGGAAGTTGTGTGACCAGTGTAAGGGTAGGAATTAGAAGGGCAGAGTCATCCTAACAACTCACCCTCTTCTCTTTTTTACAAACAGAATTAGGAGGGATATCCAGGTAGCTTCCAACTTACCTATTTCACCATGTTTAGTGATAGGACCCGCGTGAATCTTCAAAATATCTAACCTAGCTTGTTCATTTGGCAGATCAATATCTAAAAAAAAAAAAAAAGTAAAGCTTTAATACAGCAGAAACCCACAATTCAGATGGATACTATCCTTCTTCTAGCCAGGGTGAAGCAGCAACTCACGGATTTTTCTATCCAGTCTTCCAGGCCGCAGAAGGGCAGGATCCAGCGTGTCTGGTCTGTTCGTAGCCATGATCATTTTAACTCTGTGCAGAGTATCGAATCCATCCATCTGATTCAACAACTAACAGAAAACACAAGTTTGCTTTTAAACAGCCCAAACCCTTTCCTAGTGTGAGCTACTGAATTAATTTTCTGCATAATTGTCGCCGAGATCTAAAAGCGTTACAGATGTATCAGCAAAAAAAATGCTACAAGCCTCGTAATGAAAGGCCCCAAGCTCCCTGCATATTCTACAAGCAAGACACTCTTCAGAGAGACACTGAAATTACTTTGCCCAGAGAAAAGGATCTCAAGCAAAGCAGAGCTCAGCCGTGAAGGACTTGGCTGAGACAATAAAGCAATGAAAACGGCACAAGGACTGAAGGAGCCAAGGGTTGGCTGACACATTCTGTGTGTATCACACCGAGTCCAGGACGCTCACATCAGGCTTGGAGAACAGCCTCTAGAATACTAATTCACACCTATGGAGACATTTCACTGTGAAGATTCAAAGCACTTGCTCTTTGATCACAGTGATTTCATTCTTTATGTAAGGCAGACACATTCTTTTGAACCAGGCAAACTGTTTGCAAACACAGGCCAATGAGCTTTCCCATTAGCTTCAGAATTCTTCATTGTCACCAGTGCTTTTAAAATTCTCTTCACACAACCCAGTTTACCAGAGCAATTAGTACAGAAACAAAGACATACAACTACTTCTCCTCCTAGGTTTGAAAATCAAACAGTTCTAAAATTTCCTAGAGTGTCTTTGGGACTACAAGAGACACATTCCACTTTCCCTTCTTTAAGAAAGAGGGGGCCCCTCCAAACCTTCAAGAAGATTCAACAAAGTCAAGTCACAATATCCCAAAACTCTTTGGGATATTTTCTCTTCTTGCAGTCCCAAACTTTAACAATTTTACAGACCCTTTCAATTAGTCTCCAAGTCGAATTCACAGTTGGTGTGCAGCTGCCTTTTGTAAAAGCAGCATCTAGTCCACTTTTAGCTGATTAACTCAGAAAAAGTTCCACCAAGTGAGATCACAGTGTACCAATTCACCCCTGTATTGCTATTTGACGTGGGCTGCACAATGCCCAGCCAGGGATGAGACGCTCACCTCCATCAGAGTCCTCTGAATCTCTCTGTCAGCTGAGGTGCCTTCAGAAAACCGCCGACCACCTGCAGCACACCAAACTTGTCAGGTATAGTACTTCATTTTTACTCGCAGGTAATACTAAGTCTGAAGATAATGAGGTTGCCCTTTTAAACTGGGGGGGAAGGAGGGGTGGGATTTAAAGAGTTAAATGCACATATTTTTGAAGTGTTTTTTCATATAGTCAAAAATATCCAAGGTAGATACAGAGAGATGCAGTCCTAAGCTAGCTGTATAGCTCCAGGAGGAAGCTTAACCACTTGTCCACTGTTTCACAGCATCACTCAGGTTGGAAAAGACCCTTGGGATCATCATGTCCATGTTTCTTCTGAACAAACATGCCTGCACACTCTTGAGAAAGACTCTGGCTTTACAGCCAATTTCATCATTAAAAGGAGACTCTAGTCACGCCTCAAGCCATCAGCCTTACCAATAGCATCTATCTCATCCATGAAAATGATGCAGGGCTGATGATCTCTGGCATAATTGAACATCTCTCTGATCAGTCGAGCACTTTCACCGATGTACTTGTCCACTATCGAACTCGACACCACCTTTTGGAAGACAAGGGACACGGGATGAAGAGACTGGAGTGTGAACGCATCAAGAACATGTGTGAGTAAAGGAAAAAAAAAAGAATAAAATTAAAAATTACACTACCTTTAGGAAGTTGCAGTCAAGCTGGCTAGCAACAGCTCTGGCCAAAAGCGTTTTCCCTGTGCCTGGAGAGACAAGAGATGGAAGTTGTTCAACTAGTTACCCAACACTGCGTGCTACTGACTCGAAAAAAAGAAAGGGAAAAAAAAACCCCAAACACAAAACCAACAACCCCAACCCCGACAAACAAACGAGGCTATTGCCACAGTTTGAGAGCAACAACTACGTGCTCATTAGCCTTTCATGAGACTCACCAGGGGGGCCGTAGAGCAAGCAGCCTTTGGGCGGTATAATTCCTACGCGCTGGAATAATTCTGGGTTTGTGAGTGGCAGTTCTATTACCTGTGAAGGGACAAGACAAACAAACTTAAGACTTTGAATTTGAAAAGAGATGGGTAATCTCAGGAAGCTACTGGGACACGTGCCAGCCTGTTTTCCAGATACCTGTGTACTTATTTATCTGTGCAGTAGGTTTTGTACAAGAAACAGTTAAGTAAGAAAATGTCAGATTGATTTAATGGATCGATCCACAATGCTGCCCTTGTTCAGAGCTGGCTCATTTGTCTCGATGCTCTTTGCTCAAACCATGTTTTGCTGCTGTCATAATAGAATTGTTTTGGTTGGAAGAGACCTTTAAGATCATCAAGTCCAACCATTAACCCAGCACTGTCAGGCCACCACTAAACTATATCTCAGCACATCTCCACGGCCCTGAAACCCCTCCAGGGACAGAAGCTCCACTCCTCAGAGTGATTCTAGTAGCATTTGTGCAAAATTCAAGCTTTGTTTGCTAGCTGTCAATCCTAACTACAGCCTCCCACTTGACTTCATGGTGCTCCCTTAGCCTCAAGGGTCTCAGACCCTCCAAATCCACTTCTTTGGAGGATTTTCTTCTTTTTCATCTCAATCCAAGCTTCTGTAACAGCAGAGAGAAGATAGTACCCCTCTGAGAATTGGGCTTTGATGTGGAGAATAATCTTTCTCTGCTCCTGCAAGGTGTGCGTGCCGTGCACAAACGATCCCTGCTACAGTCAGTTGGCCGACAGCCGCACGAGCTCGTCTTCCAACACCCACATTCCTGGGCAGCCTGCGCTGCTGATCCCCCAACTAAGAGGATTACTGCAGCATGAGCTCCCCAGCACCCCACAATCACGTTGCTCTCTGACACAAAAGATGATCACAAAGCTAGAAAACCTTGAAACAACGCTTCAGGTGTTCCCTGCTCACAGGAAAACGCGGTCGAAATTAATGAAACACGGAAAGCCCTGGTGTGACACGATCCTTTAACAGCCTCTCGTGATAGTTTAGGACAAAGATCAATTCTGCACTGAAAAAAACTGCTCAGACCACATCCCATAATTTGGCAAGTGCTGTTGAAATGCTGGATACCTCTCGCAGCTCTCTGATTTGTTCTGATAACCCTCCAATCTCAGAATACGAAACATCCCCTGGGTCTTCATGAGACATGTTATAAACCAACGGATCCACTTCCCTTGGCAAGTATCTGGGGAAAAAAGGAGTGAAGAGTAGACACTTGTCATTGTGCAGGCATGTTTATCAAGTTATTGCAATCAATTTTAGGGCAAGTATTAAAATGATTTCTTCTCCTCCCACCCCGATAACAAGCCAAGTATGTTTGTTTAAAAAAAAAAAAAACAGAATAAAGCCCAAACTTTTTCAAGGTGTAAACAAACCAAACAAAAGCTTTAAAAACTGTTGGAAATAAATGGAATTTTTTTAAAGAACAACCAAATTCTTTCTGAAACCTATAGAACACACACATAAATCTTCCCTCCAAGTAACTATCCTGCTTTGCAGAAAACATTTCCACAGTATTACTGATGATTCAAACCTTTGTGTAACTACTTAGACCACTATTTCCCCCTCCTTCATACAATGAGCAGTAGAGCAGCTGGAGAGCAGAAACCTACCTCATAATAGTCAGGGTGGTCATATCCAGAGCAACTCTCGTCCCTGGTTTCAGCTTACTTTTGTCAAGCTAGTCAAAAAAAAACCATATTTCTATTAGAACCACACTCCAAAACTATTTCTTTTAGCAAAGGTGTTTACTGTTGCTTGTGCTCTTTGCTCAATCACACACAAGAAGAACACAAAGTAACGAGCTACATGCCAACACTGTGTCCTTGTCACCACCATTTGAGGAATGCTTATACTGGGGAAAAAAACTGGCCTACTATTTGATGGGAACGCGATCTTTGGGAGAAGTGATCCAGGAGCTGGCCTAGACCATGAACCTGCTGGTTGTCACAACAGGACACGGGCAAAGCTCAACCAGAACACAGGAAGAGTTTTTGTTCATGTTGAAATAGATCTTGCACAGGAAGTCACTAACTTATCTCTGCCACTTTTGAAAACAAAGACTACTTTTTATTCTTTTTATTTTAATTAAAAAAAAAAAAGGTATTCAATTCACATTTGAAGAATATAAACCCCATTTATTCCAATCTTTACCAACGTGGCATCTGAACAACAACTGTTGGCAAGCGCTACTTGAAGTTCTCCATCGCCCCCTCATCGCTGGGGGGATTTATAAAGTACCTGCCCCATGAGGGCTTTTCAGTCTCTAGCAGTGTTCAGGATCAAGCTGTCACTCCTCCCTTCCTGGGGTCGCTAACAAGACCTCTTTCCAGCTGCCTAATTTTAAGAAATAGGTAAAAATTTCAAATTTGATCAGATTCAACATTGCCCACTAGACTTAAGTTATTCTGCAGTGGGAAATAAATGAAGAGAAATCAACTGACCTTGACTTTCTCTGGAAATGCATTTTAAATAAGGAAGTAATTTTGTTTCAACATAAACAGCACCACTCCCTTTCATCAGAAGCACAGTCACAAGAATTTGGATCAAAACCCAGATGTTCTCATCTGAGACACTCCAAGGGTAATTATTTGCCTTTGACAAGGCATTATTGTCCTATGTGATATTTGGGAAAAAAATCAGGGATATGTTGTGGGTTTTTTAAATCTCTGGTATGAAATCAAGGATCTTGTAAGATCAAAGAGTGTTTTTACTGAAGAATAAACTTGAAAGTATGTGCTGTAATGCCAGGTTCATCCAAGCACAACCTATTCCTCAGCATTTATCTCTGTTCCAACACAGAGCCTCAGGACTACCTCACATGCCCGTAAGTGGAATTAAATCCAGTTATGTTCCAGGAAAACACTCTGCTTGTTCTGGTAAAAGAAAATCGTGAGTTTGCACCGTAACATCTTGAGAAGGATGAAGCTTAAAATTATCTGTTTAATCCCTGGCACCACTGCAGGGGAGGTTGGCCTGGGCTCTGAGCACCCTGCTCTAGTTGCAGATGGCCCTGCTGGGTGCAGGGGGGTTGGACTGGATGACCTTGAAAGGTCCCTTCCCACCCAAACCAGTCTGTGATTCTATTCTATGAATTAACACACTTACAGGTACCCACATTTCCCAGTTTGTCTCTAAAGGGGGGAGAAAAAACGTCCATCCTTACTGAAAGATATAAAATCCATTGACAGAGTCAATGGAGGGAGGGGAAAAAAAAAAAACAAACCAATTCACTCCATAAGCTTTGCACTCTGCTTATTGTTAAATACTATTTGTGGGCCTTCCCCAGAAGTTCCTCTGCCTGCCAGACACTCCCCCTCCATCCCTTTTTAAATTCTTCAGAGTACTGCAGGTTCCCCACTCTGCCACTTGCTGTGGCCTCTCAGCTCCTGCTACCCCACCCCTACGACTGAATCACCCAAGCAGAGTGAATTAACTATTGTTATACAGGGCTTCCATTCAACTCTTCTTCAGTTTAACTCCCATGGGCAAACATTCAGCTAATCCAGGGATTCTGGCTACTGCAAAACATAGTGGGAGGCATCCCTGCCTGTGGCAGGGAGGTTGAAGCTAGATAATCTCTGAGGTACTTTCCAACCCAAACCACTCCATGATTTGCACCTTAGTCTTGCAAATGTATTTTCTTTCTTTATATAGAATCGGTAAGAGTTCAAAATTCTGTGCTGAAAATCAGTTTCTCTTTGGAAGGAGAAAGAAAAGCACCTCTAACATCATTGCTACACCAGTGCTCCTCTCACTGAAGGGATTTCTCTTTTCCACAATGTTCACAATACAGAATGTGCTCCAGTCATGCTGTGGTAGAAGCTCAGCTGCAGTTACCTTTCTTCACCTCTCTCCATGAAGGAATCAGTTGAAGATGCACCGAGAGCTGACAGCTGTATAAAGATCTTACACTTGTGCATTCAATTAACTAAAAAGCTGCAGCCTTCCCAGGATCCGTGCCTCTCCCCCAGGGTTGCTCTTCTCCATTCAGACACCTCACAGCCTCACATTTCATACCTATTCTTTTTTGCTTCCTTTCCTCAAAGTCAAAGGTGAGTTTAACAAACATCTAAGATGGACTTTTGCTCCCCCAGTGGCTCTGCTCCTGCAGAACACTCACTAGGTATCGTGGCTCCCATTTCATAGGCAGTTTTGGTAAGGAATAGCCAATCTATAGGTTCTAATTAAACTGGGTCACAGTCAGTGCTCAATGAACCACCAAGCACATCTGCAATAGATTCCTTGACTTTTAAAATAAAAACTGAAAAAGCAAAGAGTACCTGTAGGTGGTTGTTGCTGACTACAGCAGATGGAATACACTGTAAGCAAAGTTCTGTGTTGAAGTGTCTAATTTCTATATAATTTTGTGTAGGTAACAAAGCTGTTGTCCCGTGGCCTAGAAGTGACAAAGCTTTTAAGATCATTACAGACAAATAAAAATCCCTCAAAGGATTTAGAAGAGGGTCCTTGTCTACCCTGATTATCTACTGTAGTGTAAAAGCATTAGAAAAAAAAATATATATAAGGCTATATAATATTAAACCTAAAGCTCAGCACTGGCAGGAATGCTCATGCTGCATTCACGACACAGAAGCAGAGACCACGCAGAGTCGATTAATTGCCATAGCGAGGATTCATTTTCAGAGTTCAAAATCAGAGCTTCAACTCAACAAAAAGAATAAAAACACATGTGATGTTCCAGGATTGCTCTGTCTTTACCAGGCAGTTACATGACTACGAGCCACGAAGGGTGAGGGCAAGCAGACACCAGTATAAAATAGCCATATACACCTTAAAGAAGAAAATACTTAGTCCCACTAAGGACCCAAGAGACCAGCTACCTGACGCCGACAGCCAACCACGTATCTTGGTCCATTTGTAGCCTTCACAATGACTAGAGAGAGAAAAAGCAAAGAAAGAAACTAAATCCATTTCCTTGATTCACTGCTCTGAGTTATGTTTCTGAACCATCCAGTATATGATCTTCTGCCAATCCTCAGATTACCACTACTCCCTCCAATTTTTTACTCCCTCAAATCTTTAGCCAGATTTTATCTACAAAAGCTTCAAAGAAGGGAAACAATCCAGCAGCACACTTACATTTCTCTTCTGTTAGCTGCTTAAGAACCTCACCAACAATCTGCAAAACAATAAACACAGTATTAGCCTACAGAAAAAATCACCATTGCAAAACACCACCAAACACGTGTTTCAGGACAAGGATGGCAACTGAAACTTTAGGAATTCTCCTCTGGCTTCACACCGTTTGCCAGCACTTTTCTTTCTTTAACACATCTCCATTAACCAGAACACAGCAAAACTCTCAAACCCACACTCCTGGAGTACCTGTTGCTGATGTTAAAGCCCCTGTTTCTGTTGGCCAGGCTGTTCCCTCTTTCTTGATGCCAAAACCAGACTTATATGCTACTTCCAGGCAAGCTGACTGCCAACCACCACCACAGGCTGCTCTGACCTCATTTTCCTTACGTACCTGCCCAACGCTCTGCAAGGCTTTGAGATCATTTTCAGATTTTTCATATTGCTTTGTAAGCTCTTTCAGTTGTTCCCTTACTAGAAAAGGAAAGAAACACAGGATTTTGTTACCGTTCAGTCCAATAGAACTCAGGACCTGGCCTTTTACCAGCAGTAAGGCAGCAGGTAGAGCCCGACTCTGAGAGATCTGCACACACAGCAAGTCACCCTCTTTTGAGCCCCTGCTCCAGGGCCTGCACACCTTCAGCACAGCAGTGCTTCTATCAGAGAAAACACTCTGCAGAAGGCACCTAAAAACATAGTCCAGAATTTAGAAACCCCTCAAATTCAAAAGTATTAGTGCCTCTGGATGGCACTGACAGAAGAGGGGGTCGTGCTACTGCCAGAAGGATGGAACAGAGGACGTTTGCAATAGGAGGATAAAAGGCCGACAGAAAAAACCCTTCCGGGAGAAGGGGTTGACAAATAAGCCTCGCCCAACTGGATGTGGCAGCGGCAGGGCCTCCGACCCTCCCGCCCACTTCGACTCCAGGAGGGCCCACAATCCGGGCTGCCCCGCGGGGCTCTCCCGAGGGGAAAGGAGAACAGCCACCGGCAAGAGGAGCCGCGACCGGCGGCGCCCAGGCCGGGCCCCTGCCCTGCCCTGCCCTGCCCCCCTCCCCTCTCCTCCGCCCGGCCCGGCCCGGCCAGGCCCATGACGAAGCGCGGGCAGCGGCGGCGGCCGCCGGGTTCCCTCTCCGGGCTCCCCGGGCATTCAGCGGCGGCGATTCCCGAAGCGACCGTGGTAGGGACGTTCCCCCGGGCCGGGAGCTCACACTCCTTGAGACGCCCGTCGATCTCCTTGTGCTCCAGCAGCTTCTTGCGGTAATCCTGCAGCGCCTTGTCTCTCGGGTCCGCCATGATGAGCAGCCGCCGCTCATAGGGAATGCCGGGAAGGGCCATGGCCGGCGGGGGCGGGGCCGCGCGCGCCGCCACGCCCCCTTCCCCTCGCGCTCCCTCCCTCCCTGCTCCGCGCCGCAGCGCCCCCTTCCGGCTCGGAGGTGTGCGCAGGTGTGCCGGGGGGAGGGGGGGGGAGAGGCGTCAGGCGGAGTCGCGCATGCGCGTTACGTGCGGAGCGAAGCTGCCGCCGGCCCCCGCCCGTAACGTACGTGACCGTGCGGCTCGGTACGTGCGCGGATGAGTGACAGGCAGGCAGGCCGGCCGGGCACCCTCAGCAGCCTTCCCGCCAGCCTCGAGTGGCTCCTCTCCTCCGGGGCTCCTTCAGGGATCCCGCCGCTCGGGAGTTTTAGTGGCGTTACCGGAAAAAGTCGTTAAAAGTGCAGCGGAGTTACACGGCCCCTTAGCTGAGCCGGGAGGTACACTCGGCCCGGAGCGGTGGTACTCGAGGGGTGAAGGAGCAGCCGCGGCCTGTGGGTGCAGGACCCGGATGTGTCCCGCCGTGTGCCCAGAGCCGGCACAAGAGGCCCGCGGGGCCCTTGAGGACACGGCGGGGGCTGGGCCGCTGCAGGCCGGGGGTTGCTCCGGTGCTGCCCCTGCCCTCCTGCTCAGAGAGAGCACCCCGCTACCGACACCTGCCCCCGAACAGGGCCGGCTGCCGCCCCCTCGCTCCGTGCGGGCCGGAGAGCGCCCGAGGGCCCTGCCGGGAGAAGAGCGGCCCTGAACCCCTTCGGGGCGCGGCTGGTTTCTGTGCTGGCGCAGGAGGCAGAACCCGGGCCGGAGCCCACAGAGCAAAGTGCCAGTCCCGGGAGAGGGGCCCGCTGCCCGTCGGTAAGAGGCAGGGGCCTCACCCGTGTGCCGGTTATCACCCGCCTCTCGGCAGGGCCATCCCATCCCGGCACCGGTGAGTCACCGCCGGGGGGAAGTTGGGCAGCTTCCTCAGGCCACCCCGCCGGGCCCGGACGCCCTTCCCCTAGCGGGCAGCCCCGCGGGCCGGGACGGGCCGGGCCGAGTTGCGTGCGGCGCCGCTCGTAGCCGGCGGCGGCCGCGCCCCCGGGCGAGGGGCGGTACTCGGCTCGGCGCGGCTTCTTCAGCCGGCGGTGGCCCCGGTGCTGGGGCTGGTGTGGCGAGATGGCGGCGGGCAGCGGGCTGCTGCTGCGGGTCCTGGGACTTGCCTCTCTACTGCTGGTGGTGGCCCGCGGGTCGCCCGGTGAGGCGGAGCGACGCTGCTTCTGCCAGGTGGGCTCTGCCGAGGGGACGGGACAGGACAGGACAGGGAGGGTACGGGAGGTGCGGAACCACAGACACACGCGCATCTTCCGCGCTGTGAGCGCCGGTGCCTCAGTGCCTCGGCTCCTTTCCGAGCATCAGAAAGTCTGCTGGGAGGTACCTAGAGAAAAGGGGCTTGGAGGGTGACTTGCAGCCCCGCGCCCACTTCCTTGCTTTCTTAACTGTATTCTCTCGCTGCCCCTGGCAGGAAAGGTGAGTGTTTCAGACAGGGAGCAGTTCTTCCCTAACCACCCAGGTGCCTCTCGTCGGATGTTTCAGGGATGTGTGTTACTACAAGGAGCTGCCTCATCCCCTCTCCTGGAAATCTACCTGGCTGTTCATCCCAGCTCTGCTGTCCAGGAGAGAGTGTGGCTGCAGGAGGCACCTGCTGCTTTACCCTACACTAGCCCTACCTGGGCTGCCCTGCTCCTTAAAGCTCTTCCAGGGTTAATTCCCCTTGTCTATGTGTCAAGTGCATTACCGCCTGGCCCAATGCACTTGGTCCACGTCTGTTGATGTGCAGTGATGAGAGAACCGGGTATAGTCAACTAAGAGATGAGATCAAACTGATGGATTTGGGGGAGTGGTCACTGTGTGGGTTTCTTTTAGCTTAATTTACACAATCTCAGTTGGAGGGTCAAGGAGTGAAGATGGTACAGTGTATTTAGGGCTTTATTTTTGTTGCCATTTAAAAAAAGGAAGTTATTGTAAAGCCTACTCTTACTGTATTAAAATTCTGCTGCTCAAATGTGAGTCAGAAATTGAGCGTGGGGAAAGAAAACAAATGCAGTCGTGCCCTTGTCTTTGCCTTCTGGGTGTCTCTTGACACTTCAGATTCATGTGGAGGTGATCAATTTAAGGAATGCTGATAAATGGAGCATGTGCACTTTGATTCTGTATCTCGATGGGGTTTTTGCTGCTATGCTTCCTGCCTAGCAGTGAAGTTTGTCTCCTAAGGAGTGAAGTTTGAGTCAGGAGTGTGGTATAGCATAAGGAACCCTAACCACAAAACAAGCTGGCATTCTGGCATGGGAATGGCTCGCAGACTTTTTTCCGTGGGTAGGAGGAAGTGGTGGTGTGCATTGTAAACCATGCTTCTTGTTTAGCGTGTGCTTTGGTTTACTTTTTAATACAAGTGTTCAGGTTCAAGATTTATTGTTTTTTTCCCAGACTTTATTGCCTTTGGGAGAGCGTGTTATATAGGGTGGCATTTCTCAGCCTTGCTAACCACTTAACCTTTTAAAACACACCTGAGGGCTGCCTTACCTTCTTGTGAGAAATAATTTGCTGCTCACCTTGTGCAGAACTGAGCTGTTGGGTTTTATTTACCACCAAATAAAATATAGGGCAAGCCTTAAATGGCTTACCCTTCTTTGTTTATATACTTGAAAGCCTGGGTGTAGCTTTTGGGTTCCTCCTGTGAACCACCTCATGATGTTGCAGGAGCTTGTCCGATGAAGAAACCTTGTCTTGGTTGTCACCTGTGCTGGGACACTTGACAAGGGCCACTTTTGAGAGTCCTCTCTGTAGCAATACTTCAAACGCTGACTTCAGCAAGCTGTAATTCTGGAGTGGGCCTTGTGCTGTTGTCTCTCTACCAACAGTGATGCCTCACCTGCTTTTTTTGGCTGTTATTTTATCTCTTTGCTTACTTAGGTTGTTAACCAGGCCTGAAATTGTTAGTAGAAACGTCCATCTGTTACTCAAACCACCAAAGTTTCGCAGGCTGTTTCTGCTTTCCAGGCTGTCTCATTAACACCGAATAACATTTTGATATCAGAGTTCCTTCAGACTTTACAGGCAGCTTGTTCTCCACCCAGGTATTCCTGTTTGCATTAATACTTTACTCAGCCATGAATCAATTCTCTATATTCCTAGTAATTATTACTCACTTGCTGTTTACAGACTGGTGCAGCTGAATGATGTGCTGCAGGTGTTGGGCAGACTGGGATTTTTGGCTCTGTATCCGGTCTGGCTAGGGGCTGGTTTCCTTGGCGGGCATTTCTGGGACCAGTACACCCTGTCATTAGGGGGTGAGTCCGGGCACTGAAGGCTACCCCCTTGTTACCTGAACAGACTTTCAAGCTGTTCTTGTTGTATTGGTGTTCACCCACCAGCCTTCAGGGCAGGAATTCATAGCTAGCACAAGGTCCGGGTGGCTGTGGGGTGCCTTGAGAGGTGGTTTCCGAGTGCAGAGCAGCTGCAGATCCTTTGCTAGCAGATGTTTGGAGATGTCATCTGACAACACTTTGCCCACTGTGGTTTAACCCGATCCTGAGGCAAGTAGGGAAAGCATCTGCTTGCCATCAGCCTGGGACTGGTGTGGCTTATCTGCAAGAGCAGGCAGCTGCCAGTGAAGTTGATACAGGCTTTGAAAGCAACGCAGGGGAGAGCAGACTGACAGGAGCCTGGGACAGAGGTGAAAAAAAGAGGGAGCAAAGGCCAAACCCGAGGATTACGCCGAGTTCAGGTGGCAGTGGTGGAGTCTCAACCTGCGTTACACAGACAGGGCGGGCACGTCAGCGTTGAGGGATTGAGAGCTGTTCAGGGTCAGCCGAGCGCCTTCCTTGGCGTTTCGGGTGACGCTCGTGTTGCGTCCGGCCCGTCGGCTCCGTTGCATCTCTTCCTTGGCACTGGGCAAACCCAGCCCTGCCCCTGGGTCTCATGCCAGGCTCTCACACCCCTGTTAGGTGGAGTGAAACCCATCGCTGCCACTCACCTCGGTGATTCACCGATCCCAGCAAGCACGCGGTTGGGACCAGGATCGATTTATGTTTCATCTTAAACAACTGTTCTAATTACTACGGGATGAAGTCGTAGATAAACGTTTTAGGGAGGTGAAGGGAAAGTGTTTTAAGGTGACACCCATAGCAGGGCAGGTTTGACACATGATGTAGCTCAACCGCTCTGACAGCAGGAATTGAAATCCAAAAGAAGTGAGTCTCTGGCTACATACAGGGCTGAAAAATGGCTTCTGAGGTGGCAGGTGGTCACGAGCAAGAAGGATCTTCCGGGATGAAGCCCCTGCCAAGTGGTCTGGTACTGCCTACTTCCCCGAGTCTGAACACGGGTTAGCACTGCTTTGTGGTAGCAGCACAGGGCTGTAGATCTTGGACCCTCAGGAGACTTAGCTTTTGATGCTTTCAGCTTTGATAGGTTGAGCACCTGCAGACAGCGTCCCCAGGCCTGGCTGAACTTTCTCTTTTCCAGCCTAAATGATTCTGTGATTCTTTCTCAGCATCCTGGTGGCTTAGGAGGTAGAGCAGGAAGGTCAGCACGGGCAGGGTAAGGAAACTGCCCATTCCTGCATGATCTGACTGAAATCCTTGAAGGAAGAAAGTTTTTTCCCTCTGATTTGAGCAAAGCTTGAGTTTTCCCCAGTGCCTCCACTTTCTGCCCGCACAGGTATGTTCTTGGTGGCACTCTGCCCACCAGTGCTCTTTGAAACCGAGCAGCAGATAGTCAAAGATCTCCAAAGCATGACCCCCACCTACTCCTGAACGTTGTGGCACCAGCGCTTCACCCCAGATTATTTTCAGGATGATGTTTTGTCAGCCTGGTTCTGGTTTAAACTGGTTTCTAGAGGTAGCAAAAGCAGGTCTGGTGCCCGTGGCACAGGCTGTTTTGGTTGAGGGCTGGCCGGGTGCCCCAGTGTCACCTTTCACAGGGGTGTCAGTCCCTTGGAGTGACATGTTTGTCTCACAGGGATGCAGAGAGCAGCTGAAGATTATCCACAAATCTTTTTACAGGCCACTTTTAGCCCCAATCTATAAGCTGCCTGCTTCAAAGGTTGACAGCTTTCCAGGAAATTAAGAAAAAAAAAGTATTTTAGTTGTTGTTTCTGTTTTGTTTTTGTTTTGTGTGGAGTTTGGTGGTGGTTTTCGTTCTGTGGTTTGCTTTGTCGTGGGGTTTTTTTTTATTGGTGTTTTTTTTCCCCCTGTTCATTTCAAAACAGCTTTAAATTGGGTAACTGGATTAGCAAAATTGTTGCTAGAATCTTTTATTTTGCTTTTTTTTTTTTTTTTTTACAAGGGTGATTCAGGCTAGTGGAAAGCTTAATTGTTACGCTGTTAATCTTCGTTACCACAAAAAGTACCCGACAGAATATGGTGTGTGTGGGAAGGTGAGGCCACGGGCTTCAGTGTGCCCCGTAGAACGAGGAGTGAGCCTCCAAATCACAGTGCCTTAACAAAAACGACTTGCTCGAGTGGAGTGGGGCATTCTGGAGCACTTTGATAGTTTTCCTTTCCCTCCCCCTGAGATCAGTGGGGCTGAATCCAAAATATTCAAGCTCAAAAGGCTGTGTTCTAAGATAATTGGACAAATGATTGTCCCCCTGTACTCAGCACTGGGGAGGCCTCACCTCGAGTGCTGTTTCCAGTTTGGGGCACCTCAGCACAAGAGAGATCTCGAGGGGCTGGAGCGGGTGCAGAGGAGGCAACGAAGCTGGGCAAGGGACTGGAGAAGAGATCCTATGAGGAGCGTTTGAAGGAGCTGGGCCTGGGTAGTGTGAGGAAGAGGAGGCTGAGGGGAGCCCTCATCACTCTCTACAACTCCCTGAAAGGACATTGGAGAGAGGCTGGTGCTGGGCTCTGCTCTCAGGTGATCAGGGACAGAACCAGAGGGAACGGCCTCAAGCTGAAACAAGGGAGGTTTAGACTGGACACTGGGAGAAAATTCTTCACGGAAAGGGCAGTGAAATATTGGAATGGGCTGCCCAGGGAGGGGTTGAGTCCCCATCCCTGGATGTGTTTAAACATGGCTTGGATGTGGTGCTGGGGGAGATGGTCTAGGGGTGAACTTGTAGAGCAGGGCTAATGGTTGGACACGATGATCCCAAGGGGCTTTTCCAATCTGAGTGATTCTGTGATTCTGTGAAATAACTCCAGGTATGGAGCAGTCTGGGTGTAGAGCCTGGATTCCTTCCCTCTCTGCCCGGGGTGGCAAGAAGAAACTTGCACTTGCCTTTAAGATGCTCTGTGCTTAATCCAGGGTATTTTTTTTATCCCTGCCTTCCCATTTCATGTGACACTGTGCTCCATTTCTACCTTCCTTCTCGGAAGGAGGGCAGGGAGCTTCATTTCCAGAGCAGTAATTATAATGGGTTTATTTCAGTGGATGTGTGGCTCTTGCTGAATTATCTGAGGGCTCTCCGGAAATGCGTCAGGGCAGGTGGCTCACCTCTCACATTCTGCTCTCTTTTCTCTTTGTGTGTATTTTGCCCTAATTGAGAAGGTTGGATGAGAACCTTTGCTTTGAATTCAGGGAGACTTTTTTTCACAGAATCACTCAGGTTGGAAAAGCCCCTTGGGATCATCGTGTCCAACCATCAGCCCTGCTCTACAAGTTCACCCCTAGACCATCTCCCCCAACACCACAACCAAGCGATGTTTAAACACATCCAGGGATGGGGACTCAACCCCTCCCTGGGCAGCCCATTCCAATATTTCACTGCCCTTTCTGTGAAGAATTTTCTCCCAGTGTCCAGTCTAAACCTCCCTTGTTTCAGCTTGAGGCCGTTCCCTCTGGTTCTGTCCCTAATCACCTGAGAGAAGAGCCCAGCACCAGCCTCTCTACAGTGTCCTTTCAGGGAGCTGTAGAGAGTGATGAGGTCTCCCCTCAGCCTCCTCTTCCTCACACTAACCAGGCCCAGCTCCTTCAAACGCTCCTCATACGATCTCTTCTCCAGTCCCTCGCCCAGCTTCGTTGCCTCCTCTGCACCCGCCCCAGCCCCTCGAGATCTCTCTTGTGCTGAGGTGCCCAGAACTGGACACAGTGCTTGAGGTGAGGCCTCACCAGTGCATTCTTGAGGCTTGCAGGATTTTACTCCCTTTCCTGGGTCTGACTGCTGATATGTCTGTGACTTTAGTCATCTGCATTCTTTGCTGTCCCACAGCTCTGAGCAGCCCTTAGGCTGGTTGATTGCTTTAAAAGAAAGAAAAGGGGGAGCCCCTTAACTACAGTGCAGCCCCTTCTTAGGTCTCACAAGTCCCCATCTGCCTTTTCGATCCCGGTCTCCCCTGGGGAGGTTTTATGCCACCACTTGGCACTTCACGGGAGCTGCCTGTGCCGGTGTTTCCTGGCTTCTCCTACTTGTCTCTGCTTCCAGCTTTCTGATGCACAGAGGGAAGGTGGGGATTGGACATAACCCCCTAGAACAAGGCAGCGTGGGCTACGTCATTTCTGTGCTGTCTGCTGCTAGAATTTTGTGGGCTTTCTGGGACAGAAGAGGCAGGAAGGTTTCTCATCGCGAGCTGTGGCAAAGATCCCGGTTTTTGCTTCAAAATTTAACCATATCGATTCAAAACAGCTGCTTGATCTTAAACCCCTGGATTTCCTTGGGGAATGGCAGCTTGCTATGCGTTCCATTGCACCATCAGCATCCAGGAAAATTCCCTGGTGTGCTGTTGAGAGTGGCTAAGTGGCAATAGTTGCTTTTGGTCAGGGTGATTTCCCCAAGTGCTCGTCAGGGGGTGTGGGGGAAGCAAAACTACTTCTGTGTTGTGGAGCTTTGTCATCCAGATGGTAACCTACGTGTCAGGAAGCCACTGCTGAGCTTCTGCTGCTTTGTTTTGTTTTGTTCAGGGCTTGCACAGAGCTTGAGTTGTTCAGGATGATGCAAGAAGGACTGGCTTTCTACATCAGATTTGGAACAAACGTGTTCTTGCCAAATGGCTCTGAGGCGAGGAGAGAGGCTGTTGCAATTGCTGTGGTTCTGATTAAATCTAAGAAGTTGCTGCAGTGCAGCTGATGAACAGCAGGACTTTCTCTGACTGCCGTAATCCTCGGTGGCATTTTTGTTGACTACCTGGTCCCTTAGGCAAATGCCAGCTCTTACCTGTGTGCCATCCTCCAGGAGTGACATACGGACATTCCTCTCAAGTGGGAACCTGAGCTGGCAGTGTGTATGGCTCTCGGCTGTGGCTGGTGTCTTGCTGGACTTGGCCCTGATGTAACTGGTGTATGGAGAAGTGCTGTGTATGGAGACCTTCTGCTGAGGACCCCACTTCAGGAGGTGTTTCCCTCTGCTGCTCCACTCTGGGGGGAGAGAGAGAGAGAGAGACCCCCCTGCAGTGCTGGGGCCAGCTCAGGAGTGCTCAGCAGAGACAGGGACCTGGTGGAGCGGGGCCAGAGGAGCCCCAGCAATGCTGGGAGGGCTGGAACCCCTCTGCTGGGAGCCAGGCTGGGAGAGCTGGGGGGGTGCAGCCTGCAGAGGAGAAGGCTCCATCCAGGGAGACCTTCTGGGGGCCTTGCAGGACTTGAAGGGGCCTGTCAGAAAGATGGGGAGGGACTTTAGAGCAGGGCCTGTTGGGACAGGACAAGGGGTGATGGTTTGAAAGTAAAAGAGGGAGATTCAGAGTGGAGAGAAGGAGAAATTGTTGGTGCTGAGGGTGGGGAGAGCCTGTGCCAGGCTGCCCAGAGAGGTGGTGGCTGCCCCATCCCTGGCACCATTGCAGGGGAGGTTGCCTGGGGCTCTGAGCACCCTGCTCTAGTTGCAGATGGCCCTGCTGGGTGCAGGGGGATTGCACTGGATGGCCTGGAAAGGTCTCTTCCAACCCAAACCATTGACTTACTGGTAAAAGGAGAAAAAAAAAAAATTCTGAATTGTTTTATTGTCTGCAGTGTTTAAAAATAACAGTTCAGTTGTTCATATTCATTTTTTGGGGTTTTTTTTACCCACCAGGTTACTGGTCACTTGGATGACTGCACCTGTGATGTAGAAACCATTGATGCCTTCAACAACTACAAGCTTTTTCCTAGACTGAATGAACTTCTGGAAAGTGACTATTTTAGATACTACAAGGTAATTTTCTCGTTTAAGAAGTGCATTATTGCATTGATGTTGTATGCTGCTGCTTCTTAATGTTGAAAAAGTAATAAATATTCCTTGGGGTCATCGCTGATCTGTTGTAAAATCAGGTACCTCCATCTTCATACTGGTTTTTGACAATACAGTCAGTAGCTGTGACTCTTCTATTGTCAGGAGGATCTTGATGAGATACAGCATGCTTCTGAAATAAATTGCATATGCTCAGACAGAGAGAACAGAAGAATTCCAGCTGGAATGGGACCTACAACAGTCATGTAGTCTGGCTGCCTGACCACGTCAGAGCTCACCAAAAGTTACAGCATGTTATTAAGGGCATTGTCCAAATGCCTCTTAAACACTGACAGGCATTGACCACCTCTCCAGGCAGCCTGTTTCAGTGTTTGACCACCCTCTTGGTAAAGAAATGCTTAATTTCCTGCTATCTTCTTAGGTGTTTTTCCCTATTTTCTTGAGCTGTGGCTCAAAAATGTTGATGACCGAGATGCACATTCCATACCAAGAATGTTCTTAGTGTCTGCCCATCAGTGTGGACAGCCTGGTTTAGCTACCACATGTTCAAGTGAACTGATGGTTGGTGCTGCCAGACCATCATCTTTAGATGATTAGATCAGTGAGACTGCATGGCCATGACTAAACGTGGGGTTGGTTTGAGTGTGCTTTGGTTATGGGGCAGTATTTTGTTTCCCCAGGCAAAACAAGTACTCGTGCTTCTGTAAGAACAGTTAAAGTTCCTGACTTAATTGCATTTTGAAGTAGAGCAGCCCCATATATAAAATCAGTGGGGCAGAGCTGCCTTTCCTTGCTCCCCCTCTCTACCAAACCCACAACATCTTGTTAAATGTTAATTGTTTTAGAAGAATGATGCGCAGAAAAGAAAGACTTGGGTATGTTAAAGAAGTTAATGTCTTTTCCCCTTCCAGTGTTGGGATGTGTAGCAGAAATCACAGAATCCCAGCATAGTGGGGGTTGGCAGGGCCCTCTGGAGCTGCTCTGGTGCCACCCCCTGCTCCATCCAGCAGGGGCACCCAGAGCAGGGGCCCAGCAGCGCAGGGTCCAGCCGGGGTGGGAATCTCTCCAGAGAAGGAGACTCCACAGTTCCAGTTTGTGTCTGTTGCCCCTTGTCCTGTCACTGGGCACCATTGATAAGAGTCTGGTCTCATCCTCTTCATCCTCAGGTCCTCCCTCCCCAGTACTGGTGCAGGGGGTTATTCCTCCTCAGATACAGGACCCATCACTTGCCCTTGTTGAACCTCATCAGATTCCCTTCCACCCAACTACTAAGATTATGAAATACTAAGATTGATCTGAATGAAGCATGAGTGGGGATGTGCATGTGTGAAAGCACCAGAAGAAACAGCAAAGCAAGGATTAAACAAATACCCTGCCCTGATAACAAGGACGTGAGCGATCACAGTCAATCTGGTAAACACCAAGGAATTATTTGTTACCTCAAAGGGTCCCAGCCAGGCTGCGTGAGCACACACATCTCGTAAGAGAGACAAGTGAATGAGTGTGATCGACTTGAAGACAAATAACACCAATCTGTTTCCATTCTCACTGCCCTCAACCTTGCACTAACTTTTGTTATCTCAAGTCTTGCCCGAAGATGCCGAAGGTGTGTGTTGGTAAACTGTGCTGTGGGAGGTTGGCTCAGTCCCAGGGAGAAAATGTGTAATGGGATAACATTTGTTATTTGTAGGTAAACCTAAAGAAACCATGTCCTTTTTGGAACGACAACAGTCACTGTGGAATAAGAGACTGTGCCATAAAGCCCTGCCCATCTGTAAGTACCAGATCCCTTCTTTTACCTCCTTTCTATACTTGGCTTTTGCAGACAGAGAGGAAGGAGGAGGCAAATAACTGACACTTCTCGTGGTAGCTGTAGCAAAACTGGCTCTGACACAGCTTTCTCAGGTGCTAGTACCTGTGAGAAAGGGCAGAATGCTAAGTTCTGAAAGCTCAAAAGCTTTTAGGAGCTGAACAGCCAAAAACTTGTCCTGGTCCCTCTCCTGTTTTTGGTTTTAGTGAGATGGTTTTGGGGCAAATCTGCTGTTAGCAGTGTCTCGTGAATGAATTGCCAGGATATTTACCTCATTGGCCCCGTGGGCTGCTCAGTAATTTGCAGCTTGAGTTGACAAATTGGACCAGGCACTTTCCAGCCCTCTCCATAGTGAAACATCTCTTTCTGAGTCTTCTGTTTGTCCGGTACAAAAGCAAACACTCTTCTCCCTGTACTCTGGACAAAAGGGTTTTGTTTGCTGAGCTGAAAGAAAACATCTCGACTGCAGGTGTCTGCCTGAAAAGAAGGGGAAGAGAAAGCGAGTGAATCAGAACTTGGTTGCTGGGTTGAGAGAGGTGGTGAAAATGCCACCCAGCCTGGCTTTGTGGCTTGACAACCAGCAACAGACCATCTCACCCCCTAGTTCCTGGGTCTCTCGAGCAGTTTCTCCCCTGCTGGTGCTCAGGGGTAGACTGTGCTGGTGGCCTTCTCCGTGAGAGGGGCCTCCAGACCCTCCCTGCCTGCATGTTTCCAGCTCAGTGGTTTATTTTCATGTATTTAAAACACACTGCAGTGAAGCAAGTGTCTGTCCCCATCACCTGGTAACTCCATGGTAACCTAACATAGTATAGCTGGTGGTTAAAAAAAAAAAGCTATCCCAGCTGATACTCATACCAGATTGTTTGGGGGGGCAGGGGGGGAGTGTGGGCATCGTGTGTTAAGTAAATCCTGGTATCCATGTTAAATTAATTTGCCTTCTCAGCAATAACCCCAACCCTCAAACAAGTGTCCTTTGCTTCCCTGGTCTTTGAAAAACTACCTAATATGGACCCAAGAGGAAATGATGATTTAATTTTTTTTTTAACCTCAAAATAACCCTGTATTTTCTTTAAATACCCTTTTTCCTTATAAAAAAATTTGGTAACGAGTGCGACCAAATTGACAGGGTAATGTTGCAATGATGTTAGGAGCAGCTTTAAGAATGGTGTCATTGCTGGTTTTAATTCTTTTGATTTGGGTCCATTTCATTCTGAAAGCAACAAAAATAACTTATTCTTTGCTGAAGTTTTCTCCTGTCGTGCCTGTGCCATCATCGTGCTTGCTCCTGCAGTGCAGAATTGGTTTTGTTCCCTTCCTACTGGTGGAGAAAATGAAAGTTGAGGAGAATTTAGGGCCTGATTGTCTTGTGCATTCTGCTGGGATTGCGTGGGGCTGGCAAACCTGGAGTGGGAAAAGGGAAGCATTTGAGTGACATGTGTCAGGGGCTGGGAGATAAAATACCTGAGGCGGCTCCTGGACTCCTGCCGGGAGCACAGACATCCCCGAGAGACAGGACACCAGACATCAGCTGACCAGGGGCAGCTCCAGCTCCTCTGAAGTTTATATTGGCTTCCCCAACCTCATGCTTGGGTAAGCAAAACATCACCTGACGTAGCACCCGTGGAAGGCTGCTGACCTTTGGAGAGGAGGAGTCTGGTGGAAAAAAAAATCAAAATAAACCATCGAGAATATTGCTTAACCTCAGTCTGTGGAGGAGCCTGAAATTGGCTGTGTTGTAAGCTGAGCCGATTGCTTTGATTACCTTCTAGCTCCTAGAAACTGCAGTAACCTCCCTAATCTTTCTCAGAGATTTGGCTGAAAGGCCTTGGCAGCCCCACGCGTAGTACGTGCTCGATTTTTGTCTTTCAGGATGAAGTCCCTGATGGAATCCGAGCTGGAAGTTACAAGGTGGGTGTGTGCACGGGCACAGAATGACACAGTTGAGAGAGGACCAGCTTCGTGTCACTGCAGCTGATCAAAGCTGCCTTATTCAGATGGGTGATATTGGTTGGGATGCACTTTATGGCTAAATTATCACCCTCTTCAAGTCACCCTTTTCGAGTGTTTGGTGTGTTATAGAACCTTTGAGGCGGCCGTCCTGAGGTCAGGTCCTTCACTAATGCAGAGCAATTTAGGAGCTTCTCCAAGAGCAGGTATCATCAGACACAAAATGCTCCTACGGCAGCGCCAGAGGCTGCTGGGAGTCCCTGCAACAGTCACCACAATTGCATAAGCCTCTGGATATCTGCAGACATCCTGTGGAAATATGGGGTGGGATGAATCATAAGCGTGTTTCTGATGCTTCAACTGCTTACTGCATTAAAGGCTGAATTATTAACAGCAGAAAAACTGCTTTTTAATCCTTCACTCTCCCCACCCCTTTGCTTTTCAACCCAGTATTCGGAAGAAGCCAATAAGCTCACTGAAGAATGTGAAGAAGCCAAGAGACTTGGAGCTGTTGATGAGTCTTTGAGGTTTGACATTTTTTTTTTTTTTCCCACTATACTTACCTGTCTCAAAGGAAACCTATGGTCAGTGCTCTTCCTGATGGCCTTTTCTCCTTGCTTTGCAGCAAGGAAACCCAGGAGGCAGTGCTGCAGTGGACACGGCACGACGACTCTTCGGACAGCTTCTGCGAAGCTGATGGTAAATACACCTGGTAGATCTGACATCTGCTCATGCAATTCACAGAATCACTCGGGTTGGAAAAGCCCCTTGGGATCATCATGTCCAACCATTAGCCCTACTCTACAAGTTCACCCCTAGACCATCTCCCCCAGCACCACAACCAAGCGATGTTTAAACACATCCAGGGATGGGGACTCAACCCCTCCCTGGGCAGCCCATTCCAATATTTCACTGCCCTTTCCATGAAGAATTTTCTCCCAGTGTCCAGTCTAAACCTCCCTTGTTTCAGCTTGAGGCCGTTCCCTCTGGTTCTGTCCCTAATCACCTGAGAGAAGAGCCCAGCACCAGCCTCTCTCCAATGTCCTTTCAGGGAGCTATAGAGAGTGATGAGGTCTCCCCTCAGCCTCCTCTTCCTCAAACTGAACAGACCCAGCTCCTTCAAACGCTCCTCATACGATCTCTCCTCCAGCCCTTTGCCCAGCTTCCTTGCCTCCTCTGCACCCGCTCCAGCCCCTCGAGATCTCTCTTGTGCTGAGGTGCCCAGAACTGGACACAGTACTGGAGGTGAGGCCTCACCAGTGCATTCTTGAGGCTTGCAGGATTTTACTCCCCTTCCTGGGTCTGACTGCTGATATGCCTGTGACTTTGGACACAGTACAATTTTAAGCACCTCTGCAGAACTTTCAGGCCAAGCGTAGTATTTTAGCAAGCCTGGAGCATATGTATCTTTTCTTTTTTTTTCCCCACTGCCCCTGCCTTCAGTATTTGGAAAATAATACAATAGAAATATTTCTGATAAAGCCTCACTGGTGGTCGAGGCCTCGCTGTGTTTAGCAAGCGAGCAGCTTGGCTGGAGTGTGCTCAGAGTTTGCTTTGCCTTGCACTTTGATAGCTCCTAAGGCCAGAAATCTTTGCCCCACTGCAGCGGGTCGATGCGTAGCAGGTATTGTGCACCTCCCTCTCTGGCAAGACTTGAGTATGTGAAGGGGCAGCTGGGTCAGCCTTTGACGATGTCATCTTCCTTCAGAAGTTTTTGTCACTGACCCAGTGCTCTGCTTTGCAGACATCTCTTCTCCTGATGCAGAGTATGTGGATTTGCTCCTGAATCCTGAACGCTACACTGGCTACAAAGGGCCAGATGCCTGGAAGATCTGGAACAGTGTTTATGAAGAAAACTGCTTCAAGTAGGTGCTTTGGGAGGGAGGTTCCACCAGCCTGCAGGTGCTGATTTTTGCACAAGGGCTGCGTGTGCTTTAAGTTCTCCATTAATACCCATACGAGGACAGGCTGAGAGACCTGGAGAAGAGAAGGCTAAGAGGGAATCTTCTCAATGCTGATCAGTATCTGAAAGGTGGGGGCAAGAGGATGGGGCCAGACTCTGATTTTCAGCAGTGCCCAGTGACAGGACAAGGGACAATGGGCGCAAACTGGAACCCAGGAGGTTCCACCTGAGCAGGAGGA
>JANVCC010000043.1:3459389-3486363 GCA_025345505.1 Todiramphus chloris collaris | reverse complement strand
TGCTGGATGGAGCAGGGGGTGGCACCAGATCAGCTCCAGAGGGCCCTTCCAACCCCAACCATGCTGGGATTCTGTGATCTTCCTGTCTTTGCAGTGCTTGTGCAGGAGGACATGTGTGGCTGCCCCATTACCCCCCAGAGCTGTCCTTTGGAGCATGGCTCGCCCTGGTGTAGGCTCCTGAGGCAAGGCCTGCAGGGTGGTGAGACAGCAGCCTGGCAGGGGCTGCACACCTCTGGTGTGATGTGGTCCTGGGCACAGAGTCCTTTCCTCCCTGGATATTGCAGGGAGTTCTTTCCCCATTCCCTGTGCCAGTATGAACTCTGCTGTGGGGACCCCTGGGGCTGATGCACAGTACTGGTGGGTACTGGTTTGTAGCCTTGCCTGCTGTGATCTCTAGGGATTTCCTCACAATTCGTACTGGTGTATCCTGTTGCACCAAGATCATGGGATAATGCCCACTAGCACCTGTGTGGACACTTGAGTTTTCCTAGCTGGTTTTCCTGAAGAAAGAAGGTGGGCAGGGTAGGAAGCCACATTCTGT
This sequence comes from Todiramphus chloris collaris, assembly GCA_025345505.1. Taxonomy (NCBI): domain Eukaryota; kingdom Metazoa; phylum Chordata; class Aves; order Coraciiformes; family Alcedinidae; genus Todiramphus; species Todiramphus chloris. Next base: position 3,485,822 of record JANVCC010000043.1, on the reverse strand, counting down.
TCTAGCCCTTTCCTGTCTGAGCAAGGTTAACGCACAGAAGATCTAAGAACTCCTTCAGGCTAATTCATAGAATCCCAGGTTGGAAAGGACCCTCAGGATCATCTGGTCCAACCTTTCTTAGCAAAAACCCAGTCTACACAAGCTGGCCCAGCTCCTGTCCATCTGAATCTTCCCAACAGTGTCCAATGTTGGGAACTCCACCAGTCCCCTGGGGAGATATTCCAGTGGCTGATTGTCCTTGTTGTGAGGAATTTTCCTCTTGTGTCTAACTGGAATGTCCTCAGGAGTGATTTGTACCCATCACCCCTTGTCCTCTCCACGTGGCTTCTCATAAAAAGAGGAATCTCCATCTTTATAGCCACTCTTTATCTGACAGCAGAGAAGTAACTGCTTCTGCTGTGCCCTGTTTCTGCACAGCAAGGGGACTGTCATTTATTTACATATCTTATTTGATTATTTATTTTTTTTACCCCCCTCTTAGGCCTCAGAATGTAAAAAGACCTTTGGCATCTGGTAGAGGTGAGTCATTTATTTATCTCACTAAGTGGTTTAGTAGTGGACTGATCCTAGCTCCAGGAACAGTAAATGCTCTCTGAGCTACTTCTGCTGAATGAGAAACAGGTTGTAGCTCCTGACCAAGTGTAGAATCTTTATAGCTAACGCAAGGGAACCTGGAAAGGTGGCTTTTTAGCATCCACAGCAGAGAAACACAGTCTAATCCTCCACTCCTGGATGCCGCGATTGAGAGACGGAGACCCTGCTAGGTGGAAGTTAGATCTCACTTTATTGTTTCTTACAAGCTTCTTTTATGGTGTTTCATATACAATCAAAAGGCAGCGTGCAAAAGGCTGATTGGTCACATCTTAACTACCTAATACATATTACAAAAGCTAAGCTCATTATTGGTTAGGCTATAAAAAGACAGCTATAAAGTCAGACCTACTCAGCTACTTATCTTCGTAGTCGTGCAGACGCCTTTGCAATCAGCACATCCTGCTCCCACGGTCAGCTTGTGTAGCTTCTGTATCTTTTCACTGCATACCTCAGTTTCACAGCTGCTGATAACACCAGCTCCAGCCGTATCTACATCTTGTTGCTGTATAATTGCAGGCCCCAAGGTCGCACTGCCCTGGGGGCTTAAACTTTTATCAGACATATTGTGTCCCGTCCTTTTTCTTGCAGCCCACGCTTCATGCGTTCCCACAGGTCCCCGTCAATCACTCGACCTTCTCTCAGAGTTCCTTCTGGATCAGGAAGATCATTCCCTTCACCTGGAAGCAAGGGGAGCTTTGGAGGGACTGGGAGGAAGACTGAACCTTGAGCTCTTCTTGCGTTCCTGGTTTCTGCACTTGGCAACGCCAAACCATCTGTGATGGACTGAAATGAGAACCTGGCTGAGATCCCCTGTGGAAACCATCCAGGAGGAGAAACTCTGCCCCAGAGACTAAGGCTAGACACTGTAAATCAAAGTAGGGAAGAGTTTTGGATGTACAAGAGATTCTTGCCCAAGGGATGTTTGTGTCCCTTGTTTTCTGGTCCCTGTTCCAGCTACGTGGTGGGTTTACTTCCTTTGTGAATACTGAGCCCTCCTGCATCGGTCAGGTTATTTGGGAGCATTTGGGAGCATTGTCCACTGCAGTGTGAATGATGTTTTCTCTGTTCAGAACATTTCTAAACCTCCCTGGAGTCTTTTGTCAGAGCAGCTTAACAGAGAAATCTTAATGCTTGTGCTCTGAAGTTGCATTTTGGTCATGTGTAATTTTTATCTCTTCTTTTCTCTCCCACTACCACTCGTGCTTTTTATTTGCATCGGGAGACGATGGAGGTGAGTGGCACTCTGTTTGTTTTAACTGATAACAGAAGCAAATGTGGTGTCTTTATCATGCTGTCACGAGCTGTACCTTCAGATAATGCACCTGCTTAGCAAAATCCTTGTTCAGGCAAAATCAGAACTTCTCCTGAAGTTGTGCTTTGTTTAAAACCCTGGGAGAGATCCCTCTGAGCTGCCTGTCCCTGAGGCCAGCCCATCCTTGTCTGAGGGCTTGAATCACCAACAGATTATTTCTAAGAGTACATGTTTCCTTTGAAGAGCAAGTCAGTGAAGTTTCATAAAGCCTTCAGGAACAGGACTCGTGTTCTGGGGGATTTTTCTGTGCTTGTTGTTGCTGAGAAGGCAGCTCTTGGGCTGGAGCTTTGAGAAGACTCAGTCCCAAAAACCTCTGACAGCCAGTAAGAGCTGGGGGCTCGACTCCCTTACTCCCTGCAGGGCTTACATCTGGGAAGGGCTGTGCCCTGGAGCTTTTCACCCTCTGTAGTGGTGGCCCTGTGTATATCCCGTGGCTTTTTGTCTCCATGTTGATGTTCTCCAGGTTACTTTCAAGGATGTAGTAGGGGGTAGTGTGAAACACTGTCTCGTGTGCTTGTACATGCTTGGTTGCACTGTTTTGTTTTATTTTAAATAAAAATACCTGTCTCCCCATCCTGGCTAGAAGAGAAAAGTGATCCGTGGTCCTTGCTTCCCCTTACGCTGTGGTGTTCTACAGCACTTCCTTGCTGAGGGGGGTGGGAAAGGCCATGTGCTATGTTTAGCTGCTGCCACACTGTTCTAGAAGCATTGGTCAGAAGAGTGAGGAGGAAAACTTACTTTCTTGTGCTTCTAACAGTCCTTTCCCTGCTTCTGCCAACTGGAGTGGGCAGAGGTCCTCTGAGGCTGGCTTCAGAGGTGGCTTCAGGACATTAGGCTTGGGCCCTCCCATGCTGCAGACTTGGGGGTACTACCCTGTCCATTTGTGTATCATCCTGTTGTGCTCTGGAAGGTGTAGCCAAAGAAGCTTGAAACATGACACTGTGTGTTGAAGCCCTCCTGCTCCTGTAAGGCATCTCCAACTAAATCAGGAGAGGCTTAGGGTGGAGCTGAGGAACAATTTCTTCCCCTTGAGGGTTGTCCAGGGCTGTGCCAGGCTGCCCAGGGCAGGGGTGGAGTCCCCATGATCCCTAGAGGGGTTTCCAAGCTGTGGTGCTGAGGGCCATGGGTCAGTGGTGCCCTGGCAGTGCTGGGGGGAACAGTTGGACTCCATGACCTTCAAGATCTCTTCCAACCAAAGTGATTCTAACCAGAATGTTCTTCTTTTCCTTTTGTTTCCAGGGCACACGTTTTACAAGTGGCTGAAAGGTAATCCTTCTTCTAACTCTGGTTGCTCTTCTTCTGGGATGAATGCAGAATGGCCAGGGAGGGGGCAGGAGTTACTGGCCACACTCAGGTTGGATTAGATGTGCCAGCCAGGAGAAGAAAATTCAATGTATGCTTTCAGTATCTTAAAGAACCCCTTTCTTTTCAGGTGTCTGTGTGGAGAAGCGAGCTTTCTACAGACTCATTTCAGGTCTCCATGCAAGCATCAACATCCACTTGAGCGCCAGGTACCTTTTACAAGGTAAATGCTACTTCTGTCCCGTGTCAGTCCTACACTGACACATCTGTGGCTCTGCTGACTGCCACCTGCAGCCCATTCCAGCAAGGTTCAGGCCTTCTTGGGGTGCCTTTCTCCATAAATAGCTCTCTAAAGAAAGGAAAATTCCCTCACAAAAACATGATCAGCGTGGCCATGGGCTGTGGCACGCTGCTCATGCGGCATGGGATGCGTGTCCTGACTGACTTCCTGAAGGATTTGTTCCTGTCAGTTTGGAGTGGTACCTGTGGATCAAGCTGAGAAGCAAACAGAAATACTCTTTGTGAAACCCCTGGGCTTGATATGTGAAATGGAGGCTGGTCTCCTCTGATCCTTGGCTGCATTTGGTCTCTTGCATTTCCATAACAGAAGGAATTCTCTCACAGTGTCCCTCTTTGTCAGGCAGCCTCACAATCTCTGCCCCCCTGCTGCTTCCCGGTGTGCTGTGTTTGGGAGGCTTTGTGTCTGCCTCTGCAGATGCTCAGGCCAAAGCAGAGACCTCTCCCAAGTCCTGCAGCAAGGCCGTGGCTTTTGTGGGCAGGAGTGAAGGAACAAAGGGCCTTTTACAGCCTGTTATAGAATCATAGACTCATTTTGGTTGGAAAAGAGCTTTAAGATGATGAAGTCCAACAATTAACCCAGCACTGCCAGGGCACTGCTAACCCATGGCCCTCAGCACCACAGCTCCATGGCTTGGAAACCCCTCCAGGGATCACGGGGACTCCACCACTGCCCTGGACAACCCTCAAGGGGAAGAAATTGTTCCTCAGCTCCAACCTAAACCTCCCCTGGGGCAACCTGAGGCTATTTCCTCTTGTCCTGTTGTTTGTTCCTTGGGAGAAGAGACTGACCCCCCCCCTGGGTCCATCCTCCTGTCAGGAGCTGTCAGAGCCAGAAGGTCTCCCCTCAGCCTCCTTTGCTCCAGGCTCAACAAGCCCAGTACATCCACCCAGCCCTCCTCACATGCAGATGTGTTGAGCTATCGCTGGCTTATATTCAGCTTCTTCCAGAAACAATCATCTCACCTGACAAGAAACTCTTTAACAGATTTAATTCTGCTTAAAACAGGCAGCCTCCATTTTTAGCCTTTTCCTTGCAAGCCTGGGTCATGTTTTAAACCAACTGCCAAAGCTCTGCAGGAGTTGTGCCTTTGCTGGGGTTTGAGTTTGGTTACAAGGGTGTCTCTCGAGACTCTTGAGCGATTTGTGGTCGGTGGAAGGGCTGTGACCATTGCAAATTTTGTCCCTCCCTGCTTGGAGTTACATTCCACCGTTCGGCACGGGATGCTCGGAGGTGAACCAGAACAACACGCATCCACCTCGTGTCTTTTTGTTCCTTTTGCTCTCTCAGACACGTGGTCAGAGAAGAAATGGGGTCCCAACGTTACAGAGTTCCAGCAGAGATTTGATGAAGTCCTCACCAGAGGGGAAGGTCCCAGAAGACTCAAGAACCTGTATTTTCTGTACCTGATAGAGCTGCGGGCCCTCTCCAAAGTGCTGCCCTTCTTTGAGCGCCCAGGTTTCCAGTTGTACACGGGGAATCCAAGACACGATGAGGAGATGAAAAACCAACTGCTGGATATTCTCCATCTGGCCAAGTAACTACATTTGGTACCTGGGGAGAGGGGCTCTTCCAACCCTGGCATCTCTGAGAGTGCTTAACCTTTCACATAAAGCACCTAGAAAGGCAGGTTCTGGGTCTGTTCTAGTGTCGTAGGATAGCTGTGATTTGTGCAGTAGTGTGGTACGGTTGGGAGGGTATTGGTGCAGCACCATAGAATTGTTCTGGTTGGAGGAGACCTTGAAGGTCATTGAGTCCAACTGTTAACCCAACACTGCCAAGGCAGCACTGAACCATGGCCCTCAGCACCACAGCTCCACGGCTTGGAAACCCCTCCAGGGATCATGGGGACTCCACCACTGCCCTGGGCAGCCTGGGACAGCCCTGGACAACCCTCAAGGGGAAGAAATTGTTCCTCAGCTCCAACCTAAACCTCCCCTGGGGCAATTTGAGGCTGTTTTCTCTTGTCCTGTTGCTTGTTCCTTGGGAGAAGAGCCCAACCCCCCCTGGCTCCAGCCTCCTGTCAGGAGCTGTCAGAGCCAGAAGGTCTCCCCTCAGCCTCCTTTGCTCCAGGCTCAACAAGCCCAGGTCCCTCAGCTGCTCCTCACCACCCTTGTGCTCCAGCCCCTTCCCCAGCTCCGTTGCCCTTCTCCGGCCACGCTCCAGCCCCTCAATGTCCTGCTGGGAGTGAGGGGTCCAAAACTGACCCCAGGATTTGAGTGGTGGTCTCCCCAGTGCCCAGTCCAGGGGGATGATCCCTGCCCTAGTCTTATGGCCACACCAGTGCTGACACAAGCCAGGATGCTGGTGGCCTTCTTGGCCACCTGGGCACACAGTGGCTCATCTTCAGCCAGCTGTCAGCCAGCACCCACAGGTCCTTTTCTGCTGGACATTTTCCAGCCACTCTTCCCTGAGCCTGGAGCATTGGAAGGGGTTGTTGTGAGCCTAGTGCAGGACCTGGTGCTTGGCCTGGTTGAACATCCCTATCTATTCAGACTGCAAAACAGGGTAATTAGGCCCACGTTTAATTGTCTAGGCTGCCTCCTTGCTGTAGCTGGATTGAGTTTAATAAGTGCCTGTGTGTCAGCCCACCTGTCTGACTCAGCTGTGGGATTCCAGGCCTGGCTCTGGGGTTTTGACTGGAAAAAAAACCCTAAATATGTTGATTACAGAGGTATGGGGCTATTAGAATTTGGAGTAAGAGGAATGGAAGATACTGGAACCAGATGGAAAGGGGTACCTGCTGATGTGATTGACATTGGAATTTGTCTTGTCACACTCCTGTGCCTCCAGTGCTTACGTGTGTCAGAAAACAGACTAGAATTGCTTAGAAACTGCAGAGCCATTGCTGAAAATCTCTCCGAGGTGAGATGCCAGCTACAATTGAAAGCCTCCAAGAGATCTAAGAAACAAGCAGCTTGCACTTAAATTCCACCAGGAGATGTCCAGTGTCTGACACGTATCAGTTTCACCCGCACACCTCACAGGGACTCCCGTGGGTCCAGCCCAGCCATGCAAACAAGCTGTGGAGAGATGAAGCTCTTCTCATTCTGTTTCAGGTCTTTCCCACTGCATTTCGATGAGAATTCCTTCTTCAAAGGGAATAAAAAAGAAGCTGCAAAACTGAAGGTAATTGGTCAGCCCTTCTCTTTGGGGACTCCAGTAAGCTCAGGGTACTGGGTCAGGTATTTGCAATTCAGTTTGGGTTGCGAGAGGTTTGGATACCTGTGGGTAGCTACAGACCATGGGGGGTGTGGTGAATTGCTGCTGAGGACCCCGCTTCAGGAGGTGTTTCCCTCTGCTGTGGCCAGCAGGTTGAGTGGGGCATTCTGCTCCCAGGGCTCTGGGGAGAGAGAGAGAGAGACCCCCCTGCAGTGCTGGGGCAGCTCGGGAGTGCTCAGCACAGCAGAGACAGGGACCTGGTGGAGCGGGGCCAGAGGAGCCCCAGCAATGCTGGGAGGGCTGGAACCCCTCTGCTGGGAGCCAGGCTGGGGGAGCTGGGGGGGTGCAGCCTGCAGAGGAGAAGGCTCCATCCAGGGAGACCTTCTGGGGGCCTTGCAGGACTTGAAGGGGCCTGTCAGAAAGATGGGGAGGGACTTTTGAGCAGGGCCTGTTGGGACAGGACAAGGGGGGATGGTTTGAAACTAAAAGAGGGAGATTCAGAGTGGAGAGAAGGAGAAATTGTTGGTGCTGAGGGTGGGGAGAGCCTGTGCCAGGCTGCCCAGAGAGGTGGTGGCTGCCCCATCCCTGGCACCATTGCAGGGGAGGTTGCCCGGGGCTCTGAGCACCCTGCTCTAGGTGCAGATGGCCCTGCTGGGTGCAGGGGGGTTCGATGAGATGATCTTGAAAGGTCCCTTCAACCCAAAACATTCCATGATTCTAGGAACTCAGCCCCACTGAATTTAGCCTGAAGTCCAGGATTAATACATGGAACAAATCCTAATTAGTGCATAACCATGATCAACTTGAATGTCTTTTCCCACAGGAGGAATTTAGGCTTCACTTTAAGAATATTTCTAAGATCATGGACTGTGTCGGCTGCTTGAAGTGTCGCTTGTGGGGGAAGTTGCAGGTGAGCTTTGTCAGGAGCTGGGGATGCATCTGGAAGCACCTCATGTGATAGGACTCTGGTCCCAGCTGTGGTTTGTAGATACCACTCAGCTCCTAGGTGTGGATTGGGGCTGCTGGAGTCCTTTCCTCATCCCATCAGCACAACACAGGGTGCTGATTCCAGTTCACTTGACCTCGTGGCAGCTGCTTCTTGCCTCTGCAGCTGAGAACTGGGTTCCCCTGCTGGAACTGCTCCCTGGAGAGGGCTTGGGGTGCAGGAGGGAAGTAGAGTTAAACTTGAGTGAGGCCCTGGATCTCTCCCTGCTATTAACAGATCTCCTTTGTCCTGCACAGACACAGGGCTTGGGTACAGCTCTGAAGATCCTCTTTTCTGAAAACCTGATAGAAAAGATACCTGAAAGCGGCCCTTCCTATGGCTTCCATCTGAGCAGACAAGAAATTGTCGCTCTATTTAATGCTTTTGGAAGGTTAGTTTGAGAGGTTTCTTTTTCCTTTCCTTCTCCACAAGCTGCTGCATGACATCCTGTTTGAGCCCCAATGCTCAGTTCTGGTCGGTGGCGTTGGCATGAACTCCTCCTCCTCCCATCGTGCTGCCTCAGAGAGGCCTTTGAATGTCAGATGGTGTTGATGCGGGACGGGGCAGCTGGAACAGTGTCAAACAGCTGGAACAGTGTCAAACAGCTGGAACAGTGTCAAACAGCTGGAACAGTGTCAAACAGCTTCCCGTTTCTGCAAGGGATTCGAGGAGGTAGCTGGGTGAAGATAAAAACAACCCCGTTCTCTGTGAGCACATTGTCCCCAGACAAGGGCTGCTCTTCTTGTTCTCTGCTCACTTCAGAACTCTCCTTCCAGCTTCTGGCCTCCAGCAAGCCTGGAGTGTGACCCAAGTGCAGGTTTTAAAGCAAACCTCCATCTTTTGCTTGTGTGATTTGGGTCCCTCAGAACCTCCTGCCCAGAGTGGGAAGGGCAGAGCTCTTCTCTCCAGGCTGTATCCTCAGAGCCCCATCAGGGATCCTCCTGGTGCTCCAGGGCCATGAAAAATGAGGTAATCAATTAAAAAAAAAAAACCCCAAACCCTTCAGAAGAAGCAGGCTTCTCTTGCACAAAGACTCTGCAACCCGCCTGCACGGCTGGCAATATTATGGTCTGTTTCTTGACCTCCAGTTAATGGGTTTGTCTGATCACCGCGGAGCTCTTCCTACCATTCTGTCCCACCGTGTTTCTGGGGCTTTGCTTTAAAAAGAGTCTGTGAAATTACTGAAGGGCTCCTTGCAACCAGAACCTGATTTAGCTGAAAGTCTAAATTCTTTCTTCCCAAGAGCTGCTTGAAGGGTTCCTTGACAGCAGCCCCTGTCTCTTGAATTGTAACCCCGGCCGCAGCACGCCCGTGCTCTGATCTTTCCCTTTTTGCTTTCCTTGCACACAGGATTTCAACAAGCGTCCGAGAGCTGGAAAACTTCAGGAACCTCTTACGAACTCTGCGGTGAATGTGGTGGGGAAGGAGAGACTGAAAGTTTTTCTCCTCGGCTCTTCCGGGTTCTCTAAAAGTGGACAAACGCCATCGTGCCATCGCACTCCAAACCAGGGCAGGGGGGAGAGCGCTTGCTGGGCCTCCTGTTCCCAGCTGCTTGTCTGGAACCTGCTGATGACAAAAGTTTTGTACAAGGAAAAAAAACCAGCTTTTTTTTTTTTCTTTTTAATTTTGTATAAGAGTGAGGACTGTCTGTAAAGTTTATTTTATCTATTGGAGGATCATTCTGAATAAGTTCTTTACATATTGCTGTACAATTGTGAGGGATTAGAGCCATCTCCTTGCCTTCAAAAGCTGGAGGTAGGGCAAAAACTGTGCCACTGAATAAATTGGGGGAAAATTCCTTGTCTGCTCCCTGATTCCAGGCAGCCCCTCGCACTAAATAAACTGCGAGGGCTCAGCAGAGCCCTTGGTGCTTCAGAACTGCTGCCCTACGAAGGTGCCCTCCTCTTCCTAGGGAAACTTTCTCAGGGTGCTGTGCTGCTCCTGCTGGTTCCTGGCTGCTGACTGCTTCTTCCAGGCTTCAGCTCTTGCTTCATGTTGAAGGCAAACGGAGATGGACCAAGAAGCAACTTGTTGGAGGAAACCTGCTACTCACCCTCTGGCCATCCTTGTGCCTCCATCTTGACTAGAACCAGATTGGAGCAACACGCTGGTGGCCCTGGGGCCTGGTGAGGAGGAAGAGTGTACCCTGGAAAAAAGGTGGTGCTGGGTTTGGGTCTCTTGCAGGAACGAGGCTGGGGTAAACATGGTGTAAGTGCTGGCTCCTGTTGGCCCTCCTGCCCCTCTCAGCCTGTTAAAGTGGGGTTCTCCTGCCCCTCTGCTCTGCCCCAGTGAGGCCACAGCTGGAGTACTGGGTTTAATTCTCAGCTCCCCAGCTCAAGAGGGACAAGGAACTACTGGAGAGAGGCCAGTGGAGGCTGTGAAGGTGCTGAGGGTCCTGGAGCATCTCTGTGCTGGGGCCAGGCTGAGAGCCCTGGGGCTGTGCAGCTGGAGAAGAGCAGCCTGAGAGGGGAGCTGAGCAATGCTGAGCAAGAGATAAAGGGCCCCGGGGGGCAAGAGGATGGGGACAGACTCTGATTGTCAGTGGTGCCCAGGGACAGGACAAGGGGCAATGGGCACAAACTGGAACCCAGGAGGTTCCATCTGAGCAGGAGGAGAAAGTTGTTTGGTGTGAGGGTGTGGGAGGCTGTGCCAGGCTGCCCAGAGAGGCTGTGGAGTCTCCTTCTCTGGAGAGATTCCCACCCCGGCTGGACCCTGAGCTGCTGGGCCCCTGCTCTGGGTGCCCCTGCTGGATGGAGCAGGGGGGGGACACCAGGGGGTCTCCAGAGGTTCCTGCCAACCCCTCCCAGTCTGTGATTCTGTTTGTCCTCTTTTGGTTCTGCTCCTCAGAGGCTGGTAGCCAGGCAGGGCTAAAAAGGGAAAGGACGTACCCGCCACGGGGCTGCGGCTCCTCAGAGGAGCTGCTCAGTGGCTGAAGGGAACTTGAATTTCGCCGCTCCAAGGACAAGCAGCTGGGGCAGTAGGACAGAGAGCGGCTGGGGCAGAGCAGAAGGGGCCTCTGAGCACAGCAACCTAAGGGGTGAGACACCCCAGCCCCGCTGCCAGCCCCAGTTACACCACTTGCCTTTGCAAGGGGGACGAAAGCTGGGCTTGCATCTGGGCCGTGCTGCCCAGGCCACCCTGGTGCCACCAGCCACGCTGCTGCCCAGCCCAAAACCCGCTGTGGGGGCAGGTGCCGCCTGCGCTCCCGCTGAGCCGCTGCTATTTGCAGCGAGCTCAAGGCCACGCAGATAAACCCCTGCAAGGGAAGGAGGAAAGCACCCACTTACCCAGCTGGGGTTTTTAGCTCCTCCACAGCTCAGTGCTGCAGAGGCTGGGGGAGTGCAGGGCCTGGGGAGGGGACAAAGCACAGCCCTGGATCTGAAGTGTCCCCTGGCCTGCCCTGGTAGGTGTGTGGGGAAGCAGAAAGTGGTGAGGCGCAGAGGATGTGGTTTGAGCGCCTCGTACCTCACAAGCTGGACCCGCAGGGGACACCTCATGCCTCCGGGCAGCCCCCAGAAATACCAGAGGACAGAGCACCGTGCAAGGGCAGCGGGGGGGGAAACACTGCTCTGACCTCCCAGCCCCACACACCACAGCTGCAAAAGGGAGATAGAGGAACCCTCGCAAAGACACTGGAACCCCTCTGCTGGGAGACTTAGGGGTGTTCAGTCTGGAGGAGTCTCAGGGGAGACCTTCTGGGGGCCTTGCAGGACTTGAAGGGGCCTGGCAGAAAGATGGGGAGGGACTTTTGAGCATGGCCTGTTGGGACAGGACAAGGGGGGATGGTTTGAGACTAAAAGAGGGAGATTCAGAGTGGAGAGAAGGGAGAAATTGTTGGTGCTGAGGGTGGGGAGAGCCTGTGCCAGGCTGCCCAGAGAGGTGGTGGCTGCCCCATCCCTGGCACCATTGCAGGGGAGGTTGCCCGGGGCTCTGAGCACCCTGCTCTAGTTGCAGATGGCCCTGTGGGTGCAGGGGGGTTGGAATAGATGACCTTGAAAGGTCCCTTCCCACCCAACTGAGTCTGTGATTCCATGAAAAGCCACCTCTGGGAGCTCTGCACCCAACCAGATTGAAGCCTTGAAGAGTTTCTCCTGGGGCTGCTGCAGTCCAGGGGAGCACAGGCTGCTGCTGCTGCTCCCTGGCTGGCCAGGACCAAAGCCACACCCCTCCCACCTCACACACATCTGGCCAAAGCAGCAGGACCTGGGCCCTACAGGACCACAGCTGGAGCCAGCTGGCTTACAGAGAGAGCAAACCCCAGCCAGGCTCTGGCTCCCTACCACAGAAAGGCTTCTTTTTTTTATTGTTGATTTGTTGTTTTTTTTAATATTTTTTTTTTTTTCTCCTTTTTATTATTTCAACAGAGTAGTGCTTGGTTACAGTTTAGTGAAGAACAAACAGGTACATTCATTGGCCACAGCTTCCCGGTGCAGCCAGCTGCTGCCCCACTGCAAAGCCCAAACACTGGTAAACCAGACCAAAAAGAAAAAAAAAAAAAAAGAAAGAAAAAAATTTAATGAAAGATAACTATGCATTAAAAAAGTCATTGTACTTCTCAGCTATAAATTACTTCAGTAAAACACAGGACCAGCCCCGGGTGCATGGGGGGAAAGAAGGGGAGAGCAGTCGCAGTGTGGAAATGAACGGCCATCCCTCCAAAACCAGCGAAACCCCAACGCTGTGCCAGTGGCTCCCCAGTCCTTCAGCACCGAGACTTCGCCGCCCCGAGCTGCCATCCCAACGCCAGGAAGAGCTTGGTGGTGTGTGCTTCAGTGCAAGACGAACGGTGAGCCTGTAGCCCTTGTATTGTTTTTATTATTACTTTGTTTTTGTTTTTTTTTTTTGCACTACGCTCCTTTCCCTCCAAAGGAAAACAAAACAACACAACAAAAACTTAAAGTGCTCCTAGTGCTTTGGAATCTCAGCAAGAACAGGGGCCGCGAGCGTCGCTGTCTTTGGGGACTTACAGGAGAAGAAAGGAGGAAGGCAACACGCCCAGCCCAGCTCCTTCCTTAGCTTTGCCGTAAGTCAAGCAGCAGTTGAGCTGGAGCAACCTAGATCTGCAGCCCGGCCCAGGGAACCTTCCACGGGGCAAGGTGGGGCAGCCAGGAGAGCCGGGGTGGGGCTCTCTGCTTCAAGTACTAGAGCAAGAGGGATGGGCTGGATGGTGTCAGCTCGGTGCCTTCTCCCAGAAGCAGCAGGGGTTGCTCTGGTTTTTGGGCCAGGGAGAGTGAAGCAGGTTAGAAGGGGGAGGTCCCCAAGCCAGCACAGAGTGAGACGGTGTTATCAGCAGGACTAGTGACCAGGCTGTACTGGTGAGCACATGGCAAACACGAAGAGGATGGGGCTAGCCCAGTGCTTGGGGGTTCTCTCCCCCCCCAAGCTGTGTACACCGAGGCTGCCTCAGGGTCCCTCCAGCACCAGAGGCCAGCCCAGTGTCCCCCGAGCCAGCACTGTGCCCCTCCACACACCAGGAAGTCCTTCGGTGCCAGACCTGCGTTCGAACACTGGGAGCAGCTCCAGTGGGTTAAAAGCAGTTCCAGTTCAGGTTGTCCCCAGAGGTCAGAGCAGCTGCCCTCCCTGGACCAGTGCCTCCAGCCCAGCCTGTAGCCAAAGCTGTGTCACTCATCCCCACACCAGGCTCGGGGACAAGCCAGGAATAACACCAACCTCAGCGCCAAGAGCTCAATGGAGCTAGAGGCCAGGTCAGGCTTGGCTATTTTGGTTAGAGATACAGAGAAACCTCCTCCCAGTCTGGCCCAGCACATTCAAACCCTGGGGACACCACTGAGCACTGCTGCCACAACTACTGGGGCAGCAGGAGGACCCCAGACCCACAGCAGGGGAGGGGAAGGAGCCCAGGGACCAGATCTCTGCAACATCTGTTATTTCCCTCTGCAACAGGAGTCAGATGGCCTGACAGACAAGTGTCTGCCACTGACCCCAAGCAGACTGACACCTCCTGCACCTCAGCAGGGACCCCACCAGTTCACATTCACTTCAGGTTAAAAAATTCTTGGTTATCTGCTAAAGACAATTTAATACTGAGGGGTGAAAGGGGAGCCCCACCATGGGTGCAGAGGAAGGAGGAAGCAGGACAGCTCTCACCACCCCCAAAGGACAGCAGCCCTGGTTTTCCAGGTGCTTTGGGCCACACATGTTCCCACACACAGACACACACACTCCTGCCAAGCCAGCTCCGAGCTCTCCCTGAAGGCAACAGCCTACCGAGTCTTGCCCCCTCACCCGCCAGCAGCATCAGCCCCTCTCTCCCTTCGCCATGAGCCAGTGGGTTGGTCACCACGTGGCGATGGAACTGCCAGTAGGAGCACTTCATCTCCCCCTCAGGATATGCTTTGAGCTCAGCTTTGAGCCCACAGGTCCTAGGCAGGCCGGTTCAGCGACCGGGTGAAACGAGGACCAGCAGTCAGAGCAAGACCACAGTCAACCCCGAGGCCTCAGCCCCGCCGGGTGTGAATATGGCACAGCACGCTTGAAACGTTCACCGGGGAGGCCCTGCCCGGAACAGTCACGCTCCCAAGTGAGTCAGGATGCCGAGTACTTCATGGAACACGTCTCTGCAGGAAGACAGTGCCTCTCCCAGCTATGGATGTGCAATTAAAAGGGGAACTAGAACAGTCTCAGACCGAGCACAGTCGGCCCGAGCAAGATTCGTTCCTTCCAAGTGTGCAGATAAAAGTGCAAATACGCATTTGATGTTTCTTTTCTAGTGAGGAAGCTCTGGTGCATTTAGCTGCCAACATCTTGAAGACCAGACCAAGAAAAACAAAACAAAAACGGAAAAAAAAATAAAAATAACCAAATAAAAAGCTTCCAGAGAGTTCAGCTTCACTTTGCTACATGGTACCTTAACGTCACAGTTCTCTTGCTTACTGCCTGCAGCCATAGGCCCAGTCCCGCTCACGGCCGCAGCAGGTAGTGGAATGTTTGTGTCGATGAGTTAGATGCTTCGGGGGCAGAAGGAAAGAGAAAACCAGGTTACAATCCTATACACGAATGCCACTTCTGGGAAGAAAGGGACCTGACGGCCTCTTCAGTTCTGGGGTGCAGGGTACGAGCTGTGGTGGTTATTCAGCTCCGAGCCGCCTGCGGCAAAGAGCAAGGGAGCGCTGTCCGGAGCGGTACCGCTGAGATGGGGACCCACCACGAAGCCGTCGTTGCCAGCCAGGGATCCATAGCAGCCAGAGCACTGAGGGGTGGCCAAGCTGTGGGGAGGAGACAGAAAAAGCCAGGCATGGCCTCAGATGAAGCAGGTTGTGACACGCAGCCATAGTATCTGAGGAACCCGGCTTTGAGGAAACGGGTAGAAGTAGAGGAGCACCAGGCTCTACAACACTGGTCAGGAAGAGACAACCTCTGAACCTCTCACTGCACCCCTGGAGTTCTGACCCCTGGTCAGGTTTCCCCTTAAACTTCTGACCCTTCTCCCCTACACCTAGAGAGCTTCATCCCACTCGTCTCCCAGGGACCATATCCCTTCCAAAACTTCACCACCTCTCACTTTTCAGTGGAGAAGCTCCTCTGAAGGAGTTAATTGAAGAGCCCTCTTGCCCCCACAGCTGAAAGGGGATCCCAGCAAGATCAGCCCTCCTGTCTGCAGCCACTGCTCCTTTCTACCTGTGAGCACTCAGTGCAATATCCACCCCTCACAGAGCTGGTTGCTTCTGCCCAATGAAAACAGCTCCCCGTGAGCTGCAGAGGAAAACAAACCCGAGCTCAGTCAGAAGACTTCTTGCCCCATCTACCTTGCCCAACCTGCCTCTTGTACCAAATTTCTCCTAAGAGCAGAAGCCAAGAGCTCTGTGGCTTCCCCAGTGGGCAGCAGGGCAGCAGCTGTGCTCCCCCTCCCCCAGCACAACACTCACCCTCCTTCCCTGGCTCCAAGCCGTGACAAGTCATCATCGCTGTCGTAGCGCCTCGGATTGTCAAAGAAATAGGCTCTGGAGCTGTAACTGTGACTGTTGACCATCCCTCCTGGAGTCTGGTGAGAGAAAGGAGGGAGATATTGGACAGTCTTCCCACCCCACCACCCCAGGGCTCAAGCTACAGCAGCTTGCTCAGGCCTACCAAGTTCTGACTCAGCCTCTGTGCCCGGAAGAACAGCACCACGAAAGTCGTGGGCACCAGCTCCCAGAGGAAGAGGACCACTCCGAACACCACGTACTCTTCGCTGCTCACTTCCACGTGCACCTGCAGAGGGAAATGAGGTGTCTCTGGATGATTTTAGCCACCAGCAGAGCCACTCAGCTCCCAGAGCTGGACATGGCACACAGACCTAAGAACCCAGGGAAACCCTTAGGAAGGCAGAGGTCCCTAAACCTGAAGGGTGACCCTTACTCAGCTGCTGCAACTGGTTTTTTGGTGAGGTGGTTCTCTTCAGCATGCCACAAGGGTACTGGTAGATCCCTCCCCACACCAATGAATCTCCCTTGCACTCGGCCACGCCTGATTAAGCATTGCTTTTCTGCTCTAGTTGATTTGTCCCTCCTCTCCCCCAAAAGGGGAGTTGGCAGCAGAGGACTGAAAGGCCTAACAGGGAATGCCTCCTGAAGGAGTAGCCAGATGGAGGAAGGTTCAGGTTTGCTGGGGTGGAGAGAGCAAGCAGGGCTTCTGAAGGTAGAAAGACAGCTCAGCTGGGGATTCAGCTACACAGACCCACCCTCCCAATTCCTTCTCACCTCCACACTCCCTCCCAGGACAGCAGAGTAACTGCCTTTCGCTTCACTAGCTCTGGATTGGGGGGGGTCACAGACACTTACCTTGTCTGAAAGGTTGTCCCAGCCATAGTTAAAAGGACCAGGAACATTGTCTGGAGATATGGCCACAGCTACCAGGTTATAGCAAGCCCTTGAGGAATACAGAAGAGCAACTACAGATCCCACAAGAATAGCCTGGCAGACAGATGTTCCCTAGAAGAGGAAGAAAAACCAGCTTTAAGACAGCCCTTCCTTGGGAGCTGTGGCTTTCTCCACCCCCTTCCTTGAAGACAGGAGAAGCTGTGCAGGGAAGAACGACCTAGAACATTTGGATGTTGTCACTAAAATATTCAGAGCTGGTTAAGAGCTTTCCCATGTGATGAGCTCATTGCAGGGGCAGAGCTACTCAGCCAGGGGCACCTGAGAGCAGGGAAGGCTTGAGGCACAGCAACGTCATTCTCTGGATCTCACCAGTCTGCTTCAAACTGGTGGTCTAGAGAGGTCCTACCCCACCCACTGCTTTATTGGGTTAGTCTCCAGAAGGCCAACCATTAAGAAAAATCACCTTGCTGCTTCCACACCCTGGTCAGACTCCACAGCAGCGACGTTTGCTCTGCAGCAGTTCAGTAACCCAACATTGAACACTTGGCTAGGAAAGAAACCCAAACATTTGGGGTGGGCAACTCTGAGAAGAGGCAGAAAGACCCAGAACCTGACACCAGCACCGCTGTGGGAGAAACCCAGCTTTGCTGTACCCAGAGCAGCATGCTGAAGTTGTGCCCCAGTGTCCCACCACCCTAAATTATAGAAGGAAGACCTTTTTTTATGCCTATCTAGTCTAAACCTCTCTCCAGTTTAAAACCATCACCCCTTGTCCTGTTGCCACTTGCTTCACCAGCCTGAAATTCAAGGGCTCAGCTGGACCCAGCTGCATTCCTGCACCTCGCTGGTGTCACAGGGACTTTGTGTCAGCAGCACTTTCATGCTGACACTTCCAAGACACCGTGATGAGCGAGTGCTTGTGAAGCTAGGAGAAAAAAGCTGGCATACCCACAGCTTGGATGTGGAGCAGGTCAGCAAAGATCCTTCCTAAGATCCTTCCTGAGCAGATTGTCTGCTTAAACACAGCTGCTGAGATGGGTTTCTCTGCCCACTTACTGGCTTCAGGGGATGACTTCCTCTCTCATGGCTAGGTGCTCAGGAAAAGGAGCTACCGTGACTTTCAGGTACCTCATGAAGCACTGCAGCTGAAACACTGGTCCCTCAGCCACTCCTCATAAGACCTGGAGGCATCTCCTTGCTCCTCAGAAGGACATCTGCTTTGTGGTCCATTGCACCTTCTCTTTAAGAGGACAACGGAGTGAAAACTGAGAAAGCAGCCAGAGCTGTGCTGTCAATGTCAACACTGAGGCTTTCTGGAGGAGTTTGGGTCTTTTAGGCAGCAGAGAGCAGCAGTGGTGGCCCAGAATCCAGGGTGTGTGGGCCACAGAGAGCTGGAAGAGGCTGCTATCTGGCTTTGGTGACAGCTATCTTTGGTGACAGAGGCTGCACGCTGCAGCCAGGTGACCTGAAGTGAGACCGAGGAGCCATGACTAAGCTGAGGACCTGCTCACAAGGGCCAGACAGCCAGCTCAGACTGGCTCTGGACACTAATTAACTTAAAGTTCACCCAGGAGTAGTTTACAAACACAGCAACTTCCTCTAGTTACATGCCTAAGGCTGCCTCTGGGGCCTTGCCCTCAACATGCTCTAGAGAAGCTTGCTCTGATGTTGGATACTCCACCTGACTGGCTGGTGAAGGTCTCTTGCATTCAGATGCTGTCTCCCTTCCCTGCCTTAGAGGCATCCCCTTGACTGAGCTGTGGAGGAGCTGCAAGAATAGGGTGGGGGATGAGCAGAAGAAACGCCCAAAAAGGTTGTTCTGCCTCCTGAACTCCAGCTGTGAGCCTGCTGACTCAAAACAACCTAGCAAGGCTGGAGGGATCTGGTGAGGCAGCTGCTTCCACTGAAAGGAGGAGGGCTGAAGCCATTTGACACTTGAGGAGGCTGTGCTACTGGACTGAAGCCAGGTCCTCTGCTGTGGTCCTTGTCAGCTTAGAATCACAGACTGGTTTGGGTTGGAAGGGACCTTTCAAGGCCATCCAGTCCAACCCCCCTGCACCCAGCAGGGCCATCTGCAACTAGAGCAGGGTGCTCAGAGCCTCGGCCAACCTCCCCTGCAATGGTGCCAGGGATGGGGCAGCCACCACCTCTCTGGGCAGCCTGGCACAGGTTCTCACCACCAGAATCCAGCTGATGACTGTACAGCTCCAGAGTAAAGGCACTGACCTACCTTAGACTCGAGGTAGACATTTGCTGAAGACATCTTTCCTAGCTTGCACATGCAGCAGGCCAGCGAGATGGCACAGAGGATGAAGAGGCTGTCGTTGACTAGGGCACGGGCAAGGACTGTCCACCTCAGCTGGTTCTCCGGGACTTCCCCGTGGATTAACATTGCACAAGTTAAGTTCACGACTAAGAAGAGGAGGCTGGTAAATATGGAGCCCAGATACAACAGGACCCTGGAAAGATTGGGGGGGGGGGAAATGGAGTTCAGGTCAGACAATTCTGGGCTCGTTCTGCACCACCCTCTCCTGTCTCATCAGAGAAGAGAACCTCCCAGCATACCCAGTGCTCTGCTTGCTGTGAAGTTCACCCATCCCAGCAAGTTCCAGTGGCTGCACTGACAGCAAGAGCCTGCAGAGTATTTGTCTGAGCTGCTCTCGGAACGCACGAGTGGTGTAAGCAGCCAGGAGTTACAAGACTCATCTTCTGACAGGTTCTTATCTCGCAGATTTGGAGTGTTCCTCCAGCTCTGCATTCACTTCAGTCAATAAGCTGTGAGTCACCACAACTTCTGTATTGAAAGCCACCAGAGCTCCTGTTTTCCTTCAAGGATTTCCCTAGGAATAGCTGGGAAGAGCCTGCTCTACGCTAACACAAGCCTCACCTATTGCTCAAGCCTTCCTGTAGATCTTTTCTGAGGTAGGACAGCTCAGCATGACCTCAAGAGTTCATCTAGTTTGCTGCTGGGATGCTGATGATGTGTATGGCAGCACAGCAGCATAGGCTTGAGCTTCCCCGAGACTCTCAAAGCTCCCAGTCCCATCTCAAGGCACCACACTGGTCCTTTGTCAGAGCACAACCAGGTGTGGCACCAGTATGGGACGGGGGAGGATCCTGAAGCTCCCATTTCTAGCAGGACTTCATCGTGCACCAGCTTGGAAGGTAATGTTGAGAGAGGTGTCACTTACTTGTACTTGTTGAATTCAGCTGCACATTTCACTTTGAATATGACCTGGGGGAAAGATTTGCACAGCGTTACTGAACCTGACCAAGCATTCCCTTGAAAGCTCTACACAACAGGAGATCCACCAGCCAGGTGGACACCTCAAAGGACTCGAAGTTATCTGTTAGGTCTGGCATGGGACCCACTCACAAGACAGACAGGAATTGGGTGTTTTCTCCCCTGCAAAAGTCAAGCCAAATGTAGGTGTTCAACAGGCACGGGCATATTTAATGCCCCATATGTGCCAAGGCCGCCAACACCACACCTAGAGCACTTCATGAAAAGCAGGGAGTTTAGCCCTCAGTAGTCACCAAGATCATTCAAAACAACATCTACTTTGCCCAATGTTCTGTGCTGACAATTTTAGGACCTTGGTCATGTTTTATCTCCCTGTTAGAGGAGGCTGCTTCAGCTGCTGCACTTGAGCAAGACCAAGAGCTGATCTAAAATAGCCCTCAGGTTCTGGATGATGGACCTCCAGGCTGTAACAACCATTTAAAGCTCACAGCTCCTCTAACCTGAAGATGTTTGGAGGCCAATTCCACGTGAAAAGCAACTCTGAGATGGTAGGAAGTCCTCCAGAGGTGGAAGGCCCAGCCTGCCAAGTTGCATGGCACATTGACCAACAAGTGTACTAGATGGTGGAGCTGGGTAGCTCCTGCTGAAGCATACAGGGGCAGGACTTGGAATCAGAGTTCGTTTGGTTGGAAGAGACCTTAAGATCATTGAGTCCAACCATTAATCCAGCACTGCCAGGGCACCACTAAACCATGGCCCTCAGCACCACAGCTTGGAAACCCCTCCAGGGATCACAGGGACTCCACCCCTGCCCTGGGCAGCCTGGCACAGCCCTGGACAACCCTCAAGGGGAAGAAATTGTTCCTCAGCTCCAACCTAAAGCTCCCCATGCATGGTCAGAACAAGCAGCATAGTGGCAGAGCTATACAGAACACTTGTCATGCACTGATTCACCGCAGCCATGGCAGGAACTGCCCAGTGAAGAACTCAGATCCTGGTACAGACCTCACCAGGAAAGAGCCCAGAGCTGAGGTCATCCAGTCTCAGACAAAGCTTGTGTCCCGACTAGAGACTTTGAAGGAACTTGGGAAGAGATGGAAAGACATCTAGCCAGTTCCAGGAGACATGGGGTCAGCACAAGCCCAGGTACAGGGGTTTAGTTTCACTGCTTCTGCAAGAAGTCCTCCCTGTCAGCTTCCAGACAGCGGTGAAGGATCACTCCTCTCTTCCAGGGCACCCTTAGTCAGCTTTTCTTCTGATGGGATTTTTTTTGGCTCCTGCCTTCCAGTCAGCACTGAGGTAGCAATGCCACTCAAACTTCAGAAATCGGGCTGCTGCCAACAGGATTTCCAGAGACATTTGAGGGTTGTCCGATCCATTATAGTTGTTTAGAGCCTTTGAGAGCCCTCCTACATCAGACAGCTCCAGGAACCCTGTTCTGAGAGCAGTTTCACCATCTGTCTCCTCTCCCCCAGTCAGAGGGAGGATGAACTCGAGAAGCCCTTGGTGAGGAACCAGACATGGTGCTTCAGCAGAGGGAGGCATCCAGCCCCTCCATGGATGAAGGGCACAGTACAACAAGCAATCTGTGATGTCCTGAAGCCCTCTACCCTGTTGTCCTGGCCTACACCAGCCCAGAGAAGTACAGGAGTGTGGAATAATCCACCCTGAGCCTCAAAATCCATCCGAGTTACAGGAAAGACCACGTGGTGACTTCAAAACAGAAAAATCCCTGAGTCTTCACCTGATCCCAGCTGATCACCCTGGGTGAGAAAAGCCCCTCAGCCAAGCAGGGAAATGCCAGTGGCTAACAGAAAGAAGATGCTGGCTCCTGCAGCAGCCCTGAGTAAGACCATCTCCCAAGACCTTCCTCTGTGGCCTTGAGGACTAAAGCACACGACGCTGTCTCAGGGTGAAGAGTGCACTGGCAACCTGAGCCTCACTCTTGGACCGCTGCCATTGAAAAGCAGAGGAGACCTCACACTTTCATTAGCCCCTGGCTACTCAGTCCTATAACTTCAGGAAGAGAAGCAGCACCACTGGCTCCAGTGGTTTAAGGTACAAGTCATAGGGTGACTCTGTAGCACTCACAAAGCACCTTTGGGTTCTTCTCCTGGAGACAGCCTCGCAAGGCGTTCAGCACTGGACTAGCTCTGCTGCCTTCAGAGCCCAAGGACAGCTGGTGGAGAGGGCTCTGCTGTGCAGAGAGCTCAGCACTGGTCCTAGTCTTCATAAACAGCAGGAACTACAGCCCCCTGCCCTCAAAAGGATGTGTTATGCCAAGCTGCTGGTAGCAACCCTTGGAGCTTCGATGGTGTCTTCAGCTCCTGACTGAGAGCAGCCCCAGAAGTCACGCAGTCACCTGCTGAAAATAAGGAAGAGGTCTCTGCTGGCCCACAGCAGCAGGACTGAGAACATTTCCTCCTTAGCAAGCCTTTGATAACAGTTTGGTAACGCTCGGTTGCCTTTCTGGAGCCCCAAGTCCTTTGAGCACTTCACAGCAGCCACAGACTTGGGAAGATGACGAGGCTGAGAAGAGCTACAGACCTTCAAGTCCCCTGTGATGCTGGAGGGTTTGGATTTCGTAATGCCAGCGGATGGATTTCCACAGAAGCGAATACCTTGCTCCCACCACTGAGCCCAGAAAGTGAACCTGCTACAGGTGTGTTCTCAGAGCATTGTTTAAGAAACACACTCATCCTCAGAAGGTGTACTGGAGGTGTCACAGCCACTAATCTTGAAGGGCTCTTCCAACCAGAATGATTCCATGAGTCTATTAATTGGCCAGGCAGCTGGACTGGATGATCACTGTAGGTCCCTTCCAACTGAAAGGGTCTATTCTGTTCTAAGAGAAGACAAGTGGCAGACACCATATCCCACAGATGGCTCTAAGGACCACTTCCAGCACCTGTACAAGCCAGGACCTTCACCCCAACACTGAGCTCAGAGAGCTTGGCTTTGGGACAGCCCTTCACAACAGGTCTGAAAGATCCAGGAGCTTGTCATTGTCTGTCTGATGGAATCAAATGTTTTAGTCCATGAAGAAATCATGGGTTTGGGCTCTGGAGATACAAGACATAGCCACATCCTGCCTTGACAGGAACACAACCACAGCCCTCTCAGTTGCAAGAACATCCCCAGACAGATTCCTTCTCTCCCCACAGTCATTCAGCAGCGAGCAGCAGCACAAGCACAGGCTATTTTGGGACTACACCCCACAACAAGTGTTCAATTCCCCAACTGCCCCTCAGAGAACAAGCTGGAACTATCTGTGAGGAGGATCTCACACCGAGGTCATCCCACACCATGGTGAACGCAGGGCGCAGCTTCCATGGACCCTCATTTCCTCAAATAGCTGGTTGCTGGTGTGGCCAGTTTACCTGGGACCTGTGGGGCCCAGGAGAATCATCATCAGCTATGGGATGGAGCAGTTTTGAGTTTAAGTGACCCCTTGTGACCAGCTGTCCCTCCCTCTGAAGCAGAGGACAAGTGCTCAATGTCTGCTAGACAAGCAAGGGCGCAAGACTTGGCAGAGGCTTTCCCAGAAGACACAGGACAGCCAGGACAAACAGCTCCTGGGCTGGATGCTCTTTCCATGCCTGTCTGCTCCAGCACAATTAGAGCGGTGAGGGATGAAAGAGGATGAGGTCATCTCATCAGATGGAGCACTTAAAGAAACCCAGACAGGTTAAGGGTCACGGCCATGCCAGTCTGGCAGAGCAGCCTCACCACACCAGCAGAAGGCCTTACTCATTGTGGCACAGAGCTGCTGACTCCCAGGTGAGGCAGGGATGCCAAGAGCTCAAAAAGGTCTTTGAAAGGGTCAAGATGGAGGTTGTTGGGGCTACATTTCCATGTACTCTGCTCCTGAGCATCACCTTGGGAAAAGCAGGAGCTGGTGGACTCTTGGCAAAGGGGGCATTACTCAAGCAGGAGTCTAGCTGGCAGCAGAAAAGCTATTCCAAACCCACCCTGGGTTAGTTATGTGAACCACAGTTCTGCCAGTTTGAGGCAAGACTGGGAGCAGACCTGAGGTTTTTTGACCTCATTGGACCAGGAACTCCAGACTTCCCACAAAGGAACTCGCTCTGTTACAAGCTGGAGCAGAGAGGAAGAGATGCTCCCAAGCAAAAGGTATTATTACCCCTTTGGATGTTCCAGGTAGAAATAAGGCAGTGACAAAAAGAAACTCACCACCAAAGAAGCATCCTAGGTGCATTTTGTCAGGCCTCCAAGTCCCCTTGGGGTCAGGAGGGGATGGGAAGAGGAGAAACTCTCCCTACACAAAGGGGGAACACCAGGCAGTGTGAAGAGTTTAAACTCCAGCCCCAGAACAACCTGAAGTGCAAAAGAACACAAGCTCTCCAGGGGTATTTGTTTTTTCCTGGAGCTCTTCTCCCCCTCACTCAGCACCATTTCATCCTCAGCTTGTACACAGCCTGAGGAGCCCCATAAATCAAGCAAGATCAGCTCCAACATCCTAGCCCAGGCCACGTTTTCTTCCACTGCTTAACTGCTATTTCTCCAGCCTCTCCACAAAGGAGGCACCATGTACAAAGGCAATTAGCCAGGCTGTCAGCATGGAAGCAGCAAATGCTTTTATTTGAGGACACACCAGACCAGGAGGACACCCTCAGAGCAGTAGAAGCCCAGTGTCCTCCTCCAGGTTGCTACCAAGTGGACCTTAAGAACTAGGAAGACACAGGCCCTCCACAGCAGTTTCTGCTTGAAGTCACCACTCCTAAACATACCAATCACCTCTAGATCTTGAGCCACTTCAGCTCAATTGCTCTGCTTCCACCCTAGCTTCTCTTTCCCCTCCAAGCAGTGACAATTCTTGTTTAATTATGCTCCAAGTCCCCTTAACACAAGGTCTCCTGTGCTTTAAGAGCAGCACTCAACACAGCCAAGCCCAGCACATCCCAGTCAGCTACCAGCACACAGCACCCTCCTGTCTGGAGAAGGATGGGTGAGTTTTATCAGCCTGTTGCCCAAGCAGAAGACCAAATACCATTGCTCAGCATCATTTCTGGTGTTAAAATGGAAGCTAGAAAAGCACCGAAGGCTTTCAGCCCATCTAGCAGCACTCCTTCTCCAAAGCTCTGGAGCCACAGACTTCACTACCTACCACCACTGCGAGATCCCCCACGAACACCACCAAGTGCTGGACACCCCTTCTGCTTGTGACAGCCCAGCATCAGACCCTCTTGATAGCTAAGTGTGCAAACCCATTTTAACAAGTCATTTTATCCTTCCTCCCTCTAGATTCTGAGCTCTTATTTCTTCAGGCAGGATTTCCCTTGGCTCTAGGTCTTCAAGGAGAAAGAAATGGGGTCTACCCAGCCAGAGTCTGATAAAAAAACATCGTGGGAGGAAGAGAAGCCCAAGAACTTAACTGAATTTACTTTCCTTAAAGGAGCCTTTTAACAAGGCTGCAAAGAGGCAAAACAATTCCAAGTTCAGCGACCAAGGGGAAAAGAGAAACCCAGCTGCTTTGCAGTAGCAGAGCACGGGATCCTTCCTCAGCTCACCTTTCAAGGGACACTCAAAACACCTACGGGTGGGAGCGATTGGTAGGTCAGGTTCCCTTTCCCAGGCAAGCTGGATTATGCACACTATGCACCATTTGTTATTTAGCTGCCGTTTCGAACGCGGACAGCTCTTTACCCCAGCTTCCAGGTGTTTGCATTGGAGGGGGGAACAGGGAGAAGGAGGAAAACCAGCTGAACAACCCGACCGCTCCAAGGCTCACATTATCATGTGAATGTTGATGTCCTGGGGAAAATGAAATCATAACTCCCATCGGTGACACACTGGAGCGATTTCGCTGCGTGTTAGCGATTCCTTTGTGAGGCTGGGGAACAGCTGAGAGCTGCAGAGCAAAGAAGCTGAACGACAACAACAAAGCTGGAAGGAAAGTACTGCCTATTTATGAAACAAGTCACCAAACTGGGAGGCAAGCAAGCAAAAGGGCTGCTCGCAAGAAACTGGAGCAGAAACAAAATATTCAGAGGAGGAAGGGGAGGGGAAGAGCCAAGGCTTGAAAAGATAAAAACAAGTGAAAGGACTGGAGAACGCAGGATAAAAATCACAAAACAAGTGATGGGAAACCCAGCAAAGGAGGAATACAGCTCAGCAACAATAACAAGCAGCTCCGCGCTGTCCCAGTAGCGATCGTTGTGCTGGGAAGGGGCCCACCTCTCCAGCCCCAAGCTGTTGTCTGGGGAGGCAGAAGGATCTCGAGGTTTAGGGTTTTTTTTGGGGGGGGTTTGATTTTTTTTTTTATTGTCTGACAACAAGCTGCAGAACAACAAGCCCAGTTTGCAGCGGAGCGATGGAGAGAAGGAGGGAGCGCAGCAACAATAGCAGAAGAGGCTCTAGCTGGTGACGTAATGGTTGGCACCACTCCAGACCAGAGCAGCCCCTGCTGCTGCCACTTTCTGGTCCCCTTTAGAGAGGGGGAAAGCGATTCAAAAAAATAAAAGATGCCAAACAGTCGTGTGCTATGTCCGTCCGTCCCCCACCCCTCCCGACAAGGGAACCCTCGTGGTGCTGTCACCCTTCGGGGGGTGGAGGGGGGGGTTTGCAAAGGGTTAAGCCCCATCAGGGAGCAGGGCACATCTCTGCACACGCAACCCACCCCCCAAGCCCAGATTCAGGGCATGTGCCTCTCTCTACCCCCCCCCCCCCCCCCCCCCCCCCCCCCCCCCCCCCCCC
>JANVCC010000043.1:3436029-3449566 GCA_025345505.1 Todiramphus chloris collaris | reverse complement strand
GAGCTGGGGGGGTGCAGCCTGCAGAGGAGAAGGCTCCATCTGGGGAGCCTGTCAGAAAGATGGGGAAAAGGCTGAGATGTTAAACACCACTCCTTGAGGAACACCACTTACGACTGGTCTCCACTTGGACATCGAGCTATCGAGCACAACTCTGCGTGCAACCATCCAGCCAGTTCCTTATCCACCAAGTGGTCCAGCCATCAAATCCATGTCTCTCCACTTGCAGATACCACAAGAGAACAGCCTTTGCTGTCCTTTTCACAGTTGTCTGAATCACCTGCTGTTCTAGTGACTAACTCATAATGTGCTTGAGGTGTTTGTCTCACATCTGGAAGTTACAGTCATGCTGCACCTACCTCAACAGAAGACACTCATATAATACGTTTGTCTGTGTGTGTGTATATATATATTATATATGGTTTTGTTTGTTTTTTTCTCTAGTTATGACTTTCCTGTGCCTGTAGCTGATGAGAGCCATGCCAGCCCCAAAGGACAGATGGGTTTCTTCCTTCTCTTTCCTGCTCTTCTGTGCTTCCTCCATCCCAACGTGGGGAGCTGCGAGGCTGCCGCTGGAGCTGAGCCCCCAGGAGTACTTCAGTAGTTTACAAGCTGGCAGAGCATCCCTGGCTTATTTCAGCCACAGGGGTATGTATCTAATCAGTTCTCAGCAGAGCTTGGTGTGAGGCTGTGTGAAAGTGGAACAAAGAAGAGGCAATTCTTGAGATTTTTAAACCCAAAGAGCTGGTGAAGCTCGGCTGGCAAATCTGTGTTTGCACAGCTCCAAGTACTCCTGAGAAGCAGAGATCTCTTGAGGTGGGATCTTGTGTCCCCAGGCAAACCTCATCAGGGATTTTCTGGATTGTATTCTGGAGGTACCATGGAAGAGAATCACAGCCTCCTAAGGAGGTGTCCCCTCAGAGGGGCTGGGTTTCTTTTCCATGGTACCTCCTAGGGAAAGGGGCATCCTTTGCATGCAGAGAAACTAAGGGCTGTCAAGAATTAGAAGGAGATCCTTGGCTTTGCCTTTCTTACTCTTCTTTTTCATGACCCTCAGGTAAAGTTTTCTAGAGACATTAGTATGGGCTGAGTCACCAACACAGCTCCCATGTCAGACCAGTGGTCTCCTGGGCTGTGTTAAGAAGAGTGTGGTCAGCAGGTCAAGGGAGGTTCTCCTCCCCCTCTACTCTGTCCCAGCAAGGCCACAGCTGGAGTATTGGCTCCAGTTCTGGGCTGCCCAGTTCAAGAGAGACAAGGAACTACGGGAGAGAGGCCAGCAGAGGCTATGAAGGTGTCTGTCCTGTGTCCATGGCTCCCTGTTTGCCCTGCTCAGATGGCCCAGGGGTGTTTGCATGGGGACCTTAGTGTGTGGTTTTTTGTGTTTCAGTTTCTCCTGGTGCCCAGCCCTTCTTGGAGCAGATTGAGAACTCAGCTGAGACCCTGCAGGACTATGGAGTTTCGGTGGTGAAGGTAAATGGGGATGAGGAGCAAGAAAGGCTATTTCAGCAGATTATTTCTGTGGTGGAGCAGGGGGAACAGAGCCATCAAGAAAGCAGATGTCATCAGACCAGGGCATCCCATTTTATCCCTTGCCTTGGCCTGCCTTCTGCTGCTTGTGGAGGAGGTCCCTTCCAACCATCCTCATTCTGTGTAATTTTCTCCAGATACAGGCTGAGTTTAGTAAGCAAGCAGTGATCTTGATTCTATGATCTGTCACTTCGAAAACGTTGGGCAGATCATAAGATTTCCTGATCCTGTCTGACCCACATCAAACCAGGCCAAGCTGGAGAACTGAAATACAGATTCCCATTCCCATCTCTAGACTCTCTGTTTTCTTTCCTAGCTGGTTTGGAAAGGCTGTATTTACACTCTTGAATGGCAGAAAACTGTAATGCTGGGTG
Organism: Todiramphus chloris collaris; assembly: GCA_025345505.1. NCBI lineage: Eukaryota > Metazoa > Chordata > Aves > Coraciiformes > Alcedinidae > Todiramphus > Todiramphus chloris. The sequence continues at coordinate 3,447,668 of JANVCC010000043.1, read as the reverse complement.
TTTGTGGTCATTTATGGAGCTGTATACCTAATTACTTGCTTTCAATGTCTAGGTTAATTGTCCCAAAGGGGATGTCTCAAGATACTGTGGAAAAGAAAACGTGTTAAGGAAAGCCTACCTGTTCAGGTGAGGGGGCTTTCTGGGCACCATACCATGGTTCCTTTCCAGTACAAATGTGTGAAGGAAACACTGTCAGTGTTCAAAGATGTCTGTGGAGGAAGAGAAGAGCCCTGAGGACAGCAGTGTCCAAAAACTACTCCCAAAAGGTCACACACAGGCAAAGTAGGTGCTTTCTCCTCAATGTGAAACCTCCCATCCTGCCCTGTGTTTCTTTGAGCAGCAGAGGGCTGTGCTGCTACATGAAACCACGAGGAAAATCCTCCATCAGTGTTCTTCTGTCTTTGTGGCCTCCCACCACCAGGTCCTTCAGACTTACACTCAGACCACTACGTTTTGGGTCTAGTCCTAGAAAGAAGCACTTTTTAGTGCTCTTCAAACTGAAAGAGGGTAGATTGGGATTAGATACGGGGAAGAACTTCTTCACTGAGATGGTGCTGAGTCACTGGAATGGGTTGAGCAGAGAGGTGGTAGATGCCCCATCCTTGGAAGTGTTCAAGACCATGTTGGATGGAGCTTTGAGCAACCTGATCTAGTGGGAGGTGTCCCTCCCTATTGCAGATAGGTTGGAACTAGATGATCTCTAAGGTATCTTCCAACCCAACCATTCTGTAATGCTATGATTCTGTTCTTGTTGGTGTGGTTAGCTCATCTGCCCTGGATGTGATGGTTTAGCTCTTGGTCTTTCCATGAGTTGTCAGCTGGAAGCTTCTCCACGTATCTGCTCAGTTCTCACTGACTATTGTACATGACCCACAGAAACGTGTCCTCTGGTGGTGAGGCTCTACAGTGGCACTTGGTATGTAGAAACCTTCTGTCAGCCTGTGCTGGGCTTCTCACCAACAGTCCCAAGAAGCTGAGTGACAAAGGTGACTTTACTAAGCCAGCATTGCCTGGACACCCAGCTCTATGTTCTACCCCAGAACTCAATCCTGACATTTTCTGTCCATCCATACCTGCCAACAGATATCTGGAAGTATTCAAGAGAGTGAAAATTAAATTAGTACTTGTATTTAATCTTTCAGAATTTCTTTGGTGATACTCCTTCTTCTTCCCCTAGAGGAAACGTGCTGATCAGAGAGTTCCCCACCGATGCCTTGTTTGATGTCAACTCCATTGTCGCTAACGTTTTGTTGTAAGTACACACCAGATACACCTCTGTGAAATGCTTTGGGTCTTTCACCATTTCCCCAACATTTTCACTCGTTGGTAGGAAGTTTTGCATAAACACAACCCCCAACGTGTTCCAGAGGCTGCTCTCAGCCAAGCTGAAGGCTGTGTCCTCTCTTTGCTATGGTATGAAGGCTGTGTCCTCTCTTTGCTATGGTATGGCCCTGTTAAATCTATGCCCTTCAGGTGATTTACAGGTTGAGATGTTAAATCTATGCCCGTGAGATAACATCTGGGCAGCTGTATTTAGCTGTGAATCTTCAGTCTGCCAGCAAGAAGCTGGAATTTTGCCTCATTTTCCCCATCGTGGTTGAGCGGCTGCAAAATTCACTCTTAAAAGAGTTGCTAATGAGTTTTTTTTCCTGACTCCTCAGTGCCCTGCTCTTTAATGAAGTTAAATACGTTGAAACCCTGGCAGACCTTCAGAACATTGAAAACACGTTGAAAGGGAGGTCGAATATGGTCTTCGCCTACGTACCAGCTACTGGGACAGCAGGTATTAGCACTCAGCGTTTCATCTGGGCTCTCCTCCCAAAGGCTTCCTTACTAAGGTGCAAGGGAGCTGGGTTTCTGACCCCAGACCCTGAGGAAACCTGAAAGGGCCACCCAGACACAAGTTCTCCACCTCTGTATGTCTTGCTGAGTTTCCAAAGGGATCAGCTGCACCAGAAAAGTTTTGCTGGGAGCATAAACTTCCCAAGATGGACTTGAGAGGGAAAGCAAGGCATAGGTTGTTAAAAAAGAAACCACCCCAGAGGCAGATCTTTGATTCTGCAGTAGAATGGATTCACATATCCCTCCTGTGTGTTTGCTAGAGATCACAACTGGGTCCAACTCTAGCGTGTCTTCAGCCAGCTGTGACTTTTTAACTAGAGTTTCTGAAAGCCTGGGCCTCGATGTTCACAACTGTGAAGGGTGAAGAGGGAGATCTGAAGGGAGCTGAGCTGAGTTCATCTTGTCTTTGTCTTTCCAGAGCACAGAGCTGTGATGGAGGCAGCTTTTGCCTATGGGACTGTCCACCAGTTTGTTCTGACAACTGAGGCCACGCTGTTGAAAGACACCGGGTATGTCCAAACACACCACCAGGTAGAGCTGCTCCCCCGTGGTGTTGGCTTTACTCTGGGTTTCTCAGATTGCCTGGTTAAATCTGAGATAGTATTAGGGTGTTTTTCCAGGACAGTCAGATCTAGTTTGCTTTTTCAAAACCAGCTGCTGCTTGGGTTCCTGGACTTGGACCAGCCACGCCATTTGTGACTGTGGGATTTTATAGAAGAGCCTCCTGTCTCCTTTCCATAGCTGGCTGGTCACACTCCAGCCATTGGTTTTCAGGAGGGGCTGATAGAGTTGACGTTCATCATAAAACACTCAGCCTTGTCCTTTGATCATAGAATGCTTTGGGTTGGAAGACAGCTTCACTGTGAGGGTGGTGAGACAGTGGAACAAGTTGCCCAGAGAAGTTGTGGATTCTCCGTCCTGAAAATGTTCCAGGTGATGTTGCCCGGGGCTCTGAGCACCCTGCTCTAGTTGCAGATGTCCCTGCTCAGTGCAGGGGGATTGGCCTAGATGAACTTTCAAGGTCTCTTTCAGCCCAAACCAGTCTGTGATTCTGTTTGGCTCTTCCCACCCAATGGCTTCACTGGAGCTGGCCAGCTCAGCCACCCCCTTCCTGTGCAGGAGGAGCTACGTTAGAAGGAGAGATCCTTCAACGTGACTTGCTGCTGATGTGACCTACTGCAGTCAGGAAACGGAGGGGGAGGAAGGTGGGAATATCCATAGCATGTTGCATCCTCAGCAAAGCATTTACGTAACGCTTTGCCAGCTTTGGCAGGTGACACTTCCACAGGTGACACCAGGGCGGGCACCAAAGTGGTCCTTCCCCGAGGTTCCATCCCGTCCTTACAGGATCATGATCAGGGACAGCATTTTGTGGCTGCCACTAGATGGCACGGTTGTCATATGGACAGAAATTGGTCTCATTCTGCTTAACGCAGAGAGGATGCCAGCAGACCATCTCCTTAGCGTAGGAAATGGTGGTAGCTTCAGCAACATGAATAGCTTTCAGCCCACCGGAGCAGCAGGCTTTGAGATCTTAATACTACAACTCTACCCTTCAATAGAGACATCTTAAAACCTTTTACAAAGAAGCTGGTCTCTGTTTTAGAGGTGGGCAATGGGTAGGAAATAGAAAGTGTCTTCCCCAAGTCAGCCCACAGGTCAACACCAGTCAGTGATGGTATCAAGAGCAGGAACCATCCGGGTAGCTTGATCTCACTGCTTCCTTTGGCACCACCGAGACCAATGCTGTTCAAAAGGTGGAAGATTCCTTATATGGTCTGTAAGATGTCATTAGTGAGGTAAAAGACATGAGCAAAGCTGTAGACTTCAACTCTTCTCCTCCTGCCAGAGTCTTCACTGCAGTGGCATGTCTAGTCCCACTGAAAAAAGCTTAATTTGTGTCCTCCCTTGAGCTGGGACAACTCTTCTGGGATTGGGGTCATTGACCCAGGATCTTCATTAGATGTTCAGCACAGGTCTGAAAGGCACCTGAACACACTTGTACCTGTCAGTAGTAGGGCTCCTGAAGAGGTCCCACAAGCCTGCCAACCCTCGAACTGTGAAACGTGTCAGCACACATGGTCATTCTCTTGGGGTGTTTTAAACCCCTGCGGTGGATGCCCAGCTCAGCATGGGGTTTGTTTTCTCTCTGACAGCAAGGATGATGTGCCATCTGCATGCTTGTTGTTCTGCCACTGCCAGCAGGCCACGGACCTGGCGCAACCCTGCAGGAGGACAGCCATGGGACAGGCTCTGACGCTGCTCAACATCCACAGGCACCTCAAGCTGATGGGGGCTCCTCTGGTGGTAGGACTGGGAAAGAGGAGACACTTGGGCTGTGGGTGTGAGGGCAGATGGGGTGGATGTGAAGATGAGGGAGGTGTGAGAAGAGGGCAAGGCTGAGCCTGAGAATCTGCCCCTTCCCCGTGAAGTTAATGGCAAAGCTCCTGGGTTGTGTCCAAACAAAGAACAGGCATGGGGCTGGACAGGAGCTGCTCAGCTTGCTTAGACCTTTCCAGGGAGCCCTGACACCAATGTGTTGTCTGAAAGCACCGTGAGTGGGAACAGTGTGGATGTGCCCCTTGGACTTTGCTGGGATGAATGGCATGGAAGACTGTTTCAGTTGGAATGGACCTACAACAGTCATCTAGTCCAACTGCCTGACCACGACAGGGCCAATTAAAAGTGAAATCCTGTTATTAAGGGCATAGTCCAAATGCCTCTTAAACACTGACAATCTTGGATGTCAACCACCTCTCTAGGAAGCCTGTTCCAGTGTTTGACCACACTTTTTGTAAAGAAATGCTTCCTAATCCTAGAATCATAGAATCATTTAGGTTGGAAAAGACCTTTAAGATCATGGAGTCCAACTGTTCCCCCAGCACTGCCAGGGCACCACTAAACCATGTCCCTCAGCACCACATCTACATGTCTTTTATAATCCCCCCAGTGACTTCATCACATGTCCAGTCTAAACCTCCCCTGGTGCACCTTTGAACCTATTGTGTCCTATTCCTGGATATCAGGGAGAAGAGCTCAGCACCGCCCTCTCCACATCCCCTCCTCAGGAAGCTGTGGAGAGCAATGAGGTCTCCCCTCAGTCGCCTTTTCTTCAGACCAAACACACCCAAAGTCTTTAGGTGCTCCTCAAGGCTCCCCACCGGAGGCTCAGCACCCTGGGGGGTTTGATATCAGTCATCCATGCCTTGGTGAGCACAAGGGATGGGAGGCTCCTTCCTATCTCCTCTTCCCATGGGGCAGGCCTTCAATTCCCACTGGTGACATCTCTGCCCAACTGCAAGGACAGGTAGATGAATTGGGAAGTGTCTCCTTCAGCCAACCTGCTGGGTTAGGCCCGTGGAGGGAAGGCACTTCGTTAAGCAGCTCCATGCTGTCATGAAGCAGCACGTCCAAGACAGGAAGGGAGAAGATGCCAGCTCTTGCATGTTGGGGCTGGGGTTTTCAAGCTGCCCTGGGGAATGGATGCCAGGTAAATAAAAATGAATGGAGGTTTGACATCTGGAGTTGCTAAGTCACAAAGAACATACATAATAAAGCCCGGGGTTATAACAGGAAGGGTCATGACAGGTTGGAACAGTTTCACTGGGGTTGTGTGGGTTCTGCCTTGATGGATGTTTTAGAATGGTGGTTGGAGCCTCTTCTCAAGGGTCTCCTTATTTCTGTATGTCAGGGTTTAGGGTCAGGGTGGCCCCTTAGACCTCTAACAGATGCTCTCTGTTAACCCCCCTCCCTCCCCAATGGGGAAGAGAAAGGGAATAAGGGAGAGAGACTCAGCCATTAGAAAAGGAAACTAGAACAGCTTGAATGAAGATGGAATTAATAATAATAAAAATGGAATATATATATATACAAATCTATACAAACCCAGTATGGAACCCAACCCCCTGATGGTAATTCCATCACCGTCACCACTGGAGCTGTGGAACAGGCACTGGGAGAGTCCCAGACTGGACCCTGCAGCAGTGGGGAGCTGTGTTCAGGAGCTGGATTCTGGTACTGGGTTCAGGAACACACGGACTGGGATTGAAGGCAGAATGGACAGAGGCCTCGTTGGGTGCTTCGAGGAAGGAACCAAAAGAGGACCCGAGCCAAGCCAAGCAAAAGCTGGCCAAGCAGGGCAAGAGGGGAGAAGAGCCCAGAGACCCTTCAGATCCCTCATCTCTATGCTGAATATGCCGTATCTGGGCTGGAATCCCTTGCTGGTCAGTTTGGGGTCCCCTGTCCTGTCCCCTCCTCCCTGCAGGTGCCACCTTTCCCTTCCTGCACCCCCAATGTAGTGCACAAGACCCAGCAGTGGCCTTGGTCTGCACCCCAGCCCTTGGCAGTAACTCCAACCATGAGGTGTTATCACTGCCAGGAGCAGGCACTGTCTGTGAGAACAGGCTGATAACTGCAGACAGGGCAGGGAGTTAGAAGAACTGAACTTAAGAGTAAAATCTCTGAACAGAATTAGTTCTGTTCTCACTCAAACCAGGACACTGTAGCTGGCAAACACATGGTGGCTTTGACTGTTCAGGAGAAGAGCTGAGGTACCTGCAATGGTGTGGACGTGTGCTGCAGTGTAACCATTTCTCTTCTCCAGACAGAGGTTGCTGAGGACCCAGAGAAGGTTTCCACCATTCACTTACAGCTTGGGCTACCACTTGTGTTCATCCTCAGCCAGAAAGAGACCTACGAGGCTGACAGGAGGACAGCAGAGTTTGTGGCCTGGCAGCTCTTGGGGAAAGCAGGAGTTGCCCTTTTGTCCAGGTATTTGCTCTCAGGTGTTTTGGGGTTCTCCTTGCTTTCTCTGATGTTTCCAAGCTCCGTTACCCCACCACTTGGGTGACGGTCAGTGGATTTATGCACATTTGGATGAGAAGCAGTAAAACTTGGCTAAATCCTGCAAGAGGATGTCACACTTAAGGACTTGTCCAAAATCAGATTAGTTTAGTTTCAGACTGGCTGGGGATGTAGAAATGTTTGAGTCTCTTGCTGACTTAGAAGTAGAAAAACAATCAGACTAAGAGAGATTTTGAAAAGGAAGCTTAGCCCAGATGAAAGGCTTTTATTTTGCCCTCAAATGAAGAGCAGAAGGAGATCCACTAAAGGAGGGGGACCTTGGGTGCTGGGATGTGGTGGGGGTCTCCCCTCAGTAAGCGATACCTCCTCAGTCAACGAGGGCTGAGCTTGACCAACACGCTTGTTCCCCAGGAGGACAGAAGACGTGGAGATTTGGTTTCCTTTGTGGCTGACCACCAGTTACTTATCTCTGCTCCATGGGCTCAGGAGCAGCCTGGTGTATGCCAGCCTGGCTTGTGTTTGCCAACGCTTCCGTGATGTCTTGCCAAAGGAGGTGTGCAGCCCCCGTGGGTGTAGTTCCATGGCCTTTGGGGATGTCTGCTGGCAGCTGTGCAAATGGGAGGAGGTGGAGGAGGGATGGGTGTGGGCTCCTATTCTATCTTTCTGCCACCGTGGTACCTCCCTGTATGGAAGTGCTTCCTGACTGCATTTACTCGTGAGCTGAAGTCCCCCAGCAGAGCAGCTGCACTGTGATGTGACTACCAGCATGTGAGCAAAGGCTCGAGTCATAGAATTACAGAACTGGGTTTGAAGGGACCTTAAAGATCATCTAGTTCCAACCTGCCTGCCATGGGCAGGGTCCCCTTCCACTAGACCAGGTTGGTCAAAGCCCCATCCAACCCGGTCTTGGACACTTTCAGGGACAGAGGATCCACAAGGGTTTCAGGGTCTCACCACCCTCAGAGTGAAGAATTTCTTCCTAATATGTAATCAAAATCTATCCTCTTTGAGGTTGAAACCATCACCCCTTGTCCTATCACTGCACTCACTGACAGAGTCCCTCCCCAGCTTTCCTGTAGGCCCCCTTTAAGTACCGGAAAGCTCCAAGGTCTCCCTGGGGGCTTCTCTTCTCCAGGCTGACCAACCCCAACTCTCTCATCCTGTCCTCACAGCAGAGGGGTCTGAGACCTTTGATCATCTTCATGGCCTCCTCTGGACCAGCTCCAACAGGTCCATGTCTTTCTCACTCTGGGGGTCCCAGACCCAAAAGCACAGAAAGGGAATATAGGTCCCTTGCAAAATAGGGACGTTACGCAGTGCAGTCCCACCAGAAGGTCACACAGAGCCTATGTTTCCATCACTGACATTGATTCCAGGTTCCTGCATGTTCTTGGGGGCCCTGAAGCACAATTCTGAGAGGTGGGCTTGCCAGCCAAGCAGGCTGAACAGAGGGGATGACCTTGCACATCACACCATCTAATGTTCACTTTGTATTTTGGAAGGGACCTCGTCGATTTGAACGTTCTGCTCCGGTCCAACGTCGCTCTCAAGACCCCAGAGGAGGTTAGATGCTGGATTACTTTATTGTACAACTCTTATTTCCCTAGCTGGGCATGGAGGTCTTGAGAGGTGTCGGGGTGTTGCTTGGCTCCATTGTTACTTGACAAGCTTCTCAGAAGCTCAAGGGGAATTGTCTTTCCCTAGATGCACGCGCGTGTTCGGAACTGCCGGAGTGTGGTACCGCAGAGCAACTGTGCCTGCTGGTAAAGATAAAATGCTGCATTTATTTCTGGGTTCAAAACATAGGGTGACATCTCCATGACACCTCAAGGCAACACAAGGTTGAGAACTACCTGAGGTAGTAAGTCCAAGTGCAAATTCCCCGAAGACAGGGATTTCTAAAGGCCCTTGCCCCTCCCTTAGGAAAGGCCTTCAAAAGATGGGAGGAAATGAGTGTGAAAGTAAGAGCAATCTGAGCTCAACCAACCAAAGATCTGTGGTGATGTAACCAAATGCCTCTGGCAGCGATCTGGCAAATGGGCAGGGTGGAAGTTTAATGAGGTTGATGGAGATGAGCTAAACTCTGGAGGGACCGGACTCGGCTTGCGAAGCAAGATGGAATTTGGTGCCGACAAATGCCAGGGAGCGCCCCTTGCCCCGCATTACCTGAACTGTCACACTTGTGATTGCAGAGATACAGGATCAGACCTGAACCAGAGCATCCCCTGAGGGCTTCCCATGCCCTGGTGAGAGACTCGCATGTTGTGTTTCTCCTCTTAGAGCCAAGGGGAGGTGCCAGCAATTTGTCATTTCTCTCAGTTCCTAACAAAATTCATTTGCTCCGAAGTGCGTTTCGCTGAGACGGTGCCAGAACTGGTTTTAAGCCGACAAGGTCTCATTTCTGAGAAATACATTTTTGTTTTTCCTTCTCCGTGGGTTGGCAGCCTGTTGTACACTTGGGAACACTTCTTCTTGGGTTTGCTCCATGAGATAAAGGGCTGTTCCGTGCCAGTTTCCCAGGCTGTGGTGGGCTGCTGTGGCCCAGCCTGACTCCTCTAGATGAGGGACTGCTGGGTGGACACTGGACCTCCTTGCTCTCCTTCACTCTTTGGCCACTGAGCTTTCTCTTGTGGTGGTGAGTCTATGTTAAGATGTTAGGAGGTGAAGCAGGTGTTCACTTTCACTACTCCAGGCACAAGATTTCCACATAGACACAAAAAAATTCTCAGGCAGAGGTGAAATTGGGCCAAAGAATCACACCCCACATTGCTCTCCAGTTTGAATCTGGTGACACATCCCAAAAACAAGGAGTTGGGTGATGGTGCCCCATCAGCCTTGAGTTTGGTTTGCAGACAGAATGGGCACAGGGTGATGTTTGGCTCCCACTGATGTATTCTGTTTTCTTTAGGGAGTGCCAATCAAATACCTGGTCTTGGAAGACACTGATGAAGTTATAACCCTGGTGGAAGATAAGAACAAGGTCGAACAAATCCTTCAGGAGGAGGAGGAGGAGGAGGAGGAAGAGGAGGATGAAAAAGAGAATAACAACCAAGGTGTGCAACTAAACTGTCATCAGATAGGACATGCAGGTGTATGTTGAAGTATTAGAGAACATTCATGTGCTTTTTCTAAGAAAGTTTGGACCGGGTGATCCTTGAGGTCCCTTCCAACCTGGGATTCAATGATACTTTTGGAAATCCAAGGCAAAGCACCACAGACACTTCACAGTTGTACAAATTAGCTCTTTCATTCTCTACAGATTATTGGGCTTTAGTGACAGACAGGTGTAATTTTTAGGGGAGGCAGCAGGGAAGAAAATCAGCAGCTGTTAGAGGAACTGTTGCAGATGTGCTGCATTAGGGACACGTGCTGCTTGAATACATCCAGCTTCAGGTTGCCCAGGGAAGTTGTGGATGCCTCATCTCTGGATGCATTCAAGGCCAGGTTGGATGGAGCTTTGAGCAACCTGCTCTAGTGGGAGCTGTCCCTGCCCATGGCAGCGGGGTTGGAACAAGATGATCTCTAAAGTCACTTCCAACACAAACCATTCTGTGAGTCTGTGATTCAAGGGCATGAGCTGTTTCAAGTGCACCCAATGTTGTCTCCTCTCCAAGCGTCAGACGACGAGCTTCAGAATTATCAGTCCCTATGGAAAGGTTTGAGACATGTTTTTCTAAGAGCTGTTCCAGACTTGCCTTTCCCCAGGGAGACAACACTGGGCCCTGCAACGCTCCCTTGAAAAGGAGTTTGTTTTCCTTACAAAATTGGCTTTGTCTTCTAAAAAAGAAAAGCAGCTCAGGAGCCTAGAGGAGCCGACGTGCTTCAGAAATAGTGCTCAGGTCTGAGGGCACAACTGGTGTGAGGTGGTGTGAGTGCAGTTCAGTGAGTTTGTGTTTGTGTGTCTGTGCCTCCATCCCCCCCTTCACTCCCCCACTATGAGGCAGTTGCATAACCCCCTGCTGAGAGTCACCACGTCTCTGGTCAGAGGTGCTGGCTCCCAAACCCATGCTGCTGGGGTGGCCCAAGGGGCTGTAGTTCCCTCTGCCCCGTTCTCATGCACTGCTCTGGCTTCCTTGCAGACATTCAAGATGATCAGGTGGTGGAAGCAGTTTCCAGAGACAAGAAGCGAGAGCTGCCCCTGGAGCAGATCCGTGTCCTGACAGAGGAGACCTTCCACTCTGCCCTCTTGGAGACCTCCCGGACTGTGGTCCTGTTTTATGCCAGCTGTGAGTATGAAATGTGGCCTGGCTGTCCGTTCTCTAGGCTCACTGATACTGTGATCACTCACTGGTACTCTGTGTAGACAGTATCTCTCAGTATAGACCTCAGTGTTCACAGGGACCAAACGTAGGATGAGAGGGGAAGCTGTGATAGCACAAGCTCTTGGACAACCTGGTTGCTCTTTGCTGCACAGAAGCACAAAATCCAATTTTCCTTATTTCTTCTAAGCCTTTCGGAGCTTGAAGCAGCTTAGGGTGCAGGGAATCTTTGACGTGGCTTTGTCAGAGAGCAAGGTGGGGCTGGTCTGTCACCTGCCTGTCCCTCAGTGCTGTGTCTCTCCTGTGTTTCAGGGGAGGCAGTGTCCCTGGCAGTGCTGCAGTCTTACACTGAGGTTGCCAGTCACCTGAAAGGTAAGGTCTGAGTGCTCTACAGCTGGCATGCACCTGCCCTGGCAGTAGGAACCAGAAAACTGGGAGGAAATTGCGGGTGCCTCACTCCCTCACCCAGAATATACTCATTTTTTTCCCCTCAAACTCTTAAGGAAGGCATCACCACATCAGGATGCTTGGGAAGAGTCTTTTCTTTCTTACTTTGGGATCTCTCTGGTCTGGTTTTGCCTTGATAAAGCCATGGGACTGGGAATGCAGCCTTCTGCAGTCACCCTATGTTGTTGGTGTCAGTGGGTACACACCAGCTGCCCAAACTGCCTTGCTGCTGAGAAGGTGATGGTGGGTGCAGTGACAGTGTGTTGGGTGATGGTGGTGATGGTGATG
>JANVCC010000043.1:3412559-3424721 GCA_025345505.1 Todiramphus chloris collaris | reverse complement strand
ACCATCTCTAGAAGGTGACCATCCCCGTAAGGTGACCATCTCCATAAGGCACCATCTCTAGAAGGTGACCATCACCATAAGGCGAGTGGTGGACCTCAGCAGCCGCTGCACATGGGTTTATGCTGAGCTGCAATGGCAGAGATGCTGCTCTCTCTTTGCAGCTGCACAAAGCGGTGGAGCACACTGGGTCTGCAAGGCATTTAGCTTTTTGACCTTCCCTATCCTAGCTGGATGCCCCTAACGGACCCTCCCTGCTGTGAGGAACTGCATAAAACCCAAAGACACTTGGGGGAGAGGTTGGTTTATCTGCTGGGCACTCAGCACTACTCCAGTTAAGCCCTCATCAGTGATTTCTAAAAGGTCACTGGGATTTAAAAGATTTAAAAGATTTCTATTTAGATTTATATTGGTCTCCTGTTTCTAAGAATACTCGCAGGCTTTAAATCCATAAAGACATTTCATTTTCCAGCAGTGCCTCTGCCCGTGCAGATCCTGGAAACTCAGCGCTGGTGGCTTGAAGAGCAAATACTGTTCTCAGAATAGGAACTTTCCTTCTGATCCTTTTGGATGCTGCCAACTTCTCCTCCCATAGCCCGCGGCCGTGAGACGCTTCCATTTCTCATGAGCCTCTCATCGTGGTTTCATTCCCATCTGAGAGTTTGCTGTGAGAGGGTTTTCTATCCGCAGGCAGCGGTTTGGTTTCCAGGAGGAAGCTGATGCTTCTCTTTCTATTGTTTATTTTTGGATCTTTGTCTTTTTTACAGCCAGGGAAGCTTTCGAAGAGGCAGGAAACCTCTTAAGTGGCCATGTAACGATGGGGATGTATTTTGAAGATGATGCCTTGGCTTTGTAAGTTGTTTCACTTTGTTTCTTTGGGGAGAGTTCAAATGGTTCCTTGTTGAGTGCAAGCCAACGCCCAGAGCAAGTGTCACTGCCTGTGCCGAGGGTTTAGCAGCAGCTCTAAGCAGCTACAAGTGACTTACTCCTGTAGTGTGGTTGGGCAGGATACGGCCAAAGGGAGATGTCACCCAGGCTCTGCCACTGATGTACAACCCCTCCATGGGCAGCTCATTTAGCCCTGTTGCAGGTCAGGATCACTCTGGGTATTTTCAGACCTCCAGCCCTGCCAGCCACCCCCCTCCCCATGCATCTCTTGGGTTCCTCATGCAAACAGGACCAAACATTTTATGGAGGCAAAAACAGGCTGGAAGAATTACACCCTCGGTGTGTGAGGAAGGAAAACAAGTTCTGCTCTCCTCTCTCCATCAGGAAGAAGTGATGAATTGTTACTAGTCTTCCTCTTTCTGCAGTCCCTTCACATTCTCATTTCCACTTCCCTACCCTGATGCTGGGAAAATTTCTGCTGAGGTGGGGGTGGGGGAGGGGACCATGAGGGGACTGCTGCAAAGCCAGTGCTCTAAATGTGTGTCTTGCTCTGATGTTTGCCCTCAGTTGCCATGAGCAGCCAAAAGAGAGGCTGCTTGTGACTACCTGCAGCCTTTTTTGGGCTAGGGGTGGAGTGGGCATAGTGCCTGGGTGCTGGAAAATGATTTAAAAGCCCTGAAATAAATGCTGCCTTTCCAAGGAGCTGCCTTGCCGTGGAGCAGATGGCCTTTGTGCAGCACTGGGAAAGGTGTTAAGCCCCTTTGGCCTCATCCAGCTTCCTCGTGGGCACTTGCATCTGGCTGTGAGATGTTTGCAATTGCCAAGGATGGGGAAGAACCTGCCTCTGTCTTTTCAGCAGTTAATCTTACTGTGGATCTTTTTGTCTTGAAAGATAGGCCCACCTCTTTCCCTCCCCTTGGCAAGAGCAAGATGTTACCACCACTTCCAGACTTTTGGGGAGGTGCATCCTCTTTCTTGGCAGTGCTGGGTTAATGGTTGGACTCCATGATTTCAAGCTCTTTTCCAACCTAAATGATTCTATGATGCTGGAGGAACAGTGCTGGAAAAATATAGCAACCTACCACAAGTAGAAAAGGGAAAGTCAAAGCTTTTTTGGTCAGTTCCTGGTTGAATAAGAAGATCAGTTCCATCCCTAACTTCAAGCCAAATGGGAGCTAATGGGATCTGAGCATGTATCAGTCCATGCAATTAACTGTGTCATTAAGACTCACTCCAGCAAGAGGCCAAGTGCTTTGAATTGGGCTGTGAGAGATGCTTCAGTGGCTATAAATGCAGATAGATCCAGGAGGAATACTCAGCTTTTCCTGCCACCTCATTCCCATCAGTAATTAGCAATTAAGGCAGAGTTAAAAATCCCTGAAGATCCTTGGCTTGTTTTCCAGGTGTGAATTTAACAGCCAGTAATGCAACAGTGCATTTCTAGTGTGATGAGATGTGGAAGGCTGCAGAAATGATCTGAGGGCTGGAACCCCCCTGCTGGGAGCCAGGCTGGGAGAGCTGGGGGGGTGCAGCCTGCAGAGGAGAAGGCTCCCCAAGGGGAGACCTTCTGGGGGCCTTGCAGGACTTGAAGGGGCCTGGCAGAAAGATGGGGAGGGACTTTTGATCAGGGCCTTTTGGGACAGGACAAGGGGGGATGGTTTGAAACTAAAATGGGAGATTGAGACTGGAGAGAAGGAGAAATTGTTGGTGCTGAGGGTGGGGAGAGCCTGTGCCAGGCTGCCCAGAGAGGTGGTGGCTGCCCCATCCCTGGCACCATTGCAGGGGAGGTTGCCCGGGGCTCTGAGCACCCTGCTCTAGTTGCAGATGGCCCTGCTGGGTGCAGGGGGGTTGCACTGGGTGACCTTGAAATGTCCCTTCCAACTGAAACCAGTCTGGGATTCTGTGTGAGCATTTTTGTGGTATGCATAGAGAACAAAAACGCAGATATCTTGGTGGCACATCTCTCTTAGTCAAACTGTGTCTGGGTCTTAGAAGCAGGGCTGTGCCAGGCTCGGTTGGTGCTGGGGTGTGAGACCACTGGTGCACACAAGTCACAGCCAGCAGTATCAGGATGAAAAACCTGACTCCCCCCAGGCTACAAGACTTTTCTCCCCTGAGGATCTCAGCCCAGCTGCTAGAAGGAAAAAAAGCAAAGGAGGGCAGGGTGAGCTTACAAAACAAGATACCAACCAAAAAAAAGCCTGTGTTCTCTCATCAGTGACACATGCAAGAGCAAACCTCCATCCTCCTGCTCTGGCCACCGTCTGCAGCACGCTGCAGCGTAGCTGGAATAGTTACTATGCTTTATATCGATCCTCGTTCTGCCAAGTTTGGATCTGGGCTGTGATTTGTGGGTGAAGCTACTGTAGCTGGTCATCTTCTCAACTGTAAGTAGAAAGTAAACACTTACAGGAATTCCTTATGCAAGAGCCAGGCTCACTTCCCTCTTAAGCAAAGCAAAACTATTCTTCTGCTAAACGCTGAAGGAGGAAATGTTTGCGGCTCCCAGGTCGCCGAAAGCCAAGTCCCTTCTTCCCAAAGAGAAAAGCAGACAAAATACACAAAGAACGTTGTTAGCAAAACTGTTTGCTCAGCAAGCACCTGCTCGCTTGGTGACTACTGACACCAATTCAACCGTTGAGGAAGAAAGGCTTTGAATGAAGCCATTAGTTATTTCTCAAGTGCTCAGATGCCCCAGAGCCCTGCCAAGTATTTGTTTGCAGATGTTTCTGGTTTGAATGCGAGTCTCAGGTTACCCGGCGAGCTGTAGAAATGTAGTTTCTAGTCCTATATAAATAGAAAGATGTCATAAGCAACAATACAGCCCCTCGGTACCAGTAAGATGAGAAGTGATTTCAGGGTAGACAGTTAGATGGGGAATTTGTTGGGTTTCTGGCAGTGTTTAAGAAACTTCCTTATCAAAGGCTGCTGGAAGAAGCTGATGTATTAAGATATGGGGAGCAAGAGTCCTTTCTGCTTCTGAGAAGTCATCAAGCCAGAGAGTCTCTTTCAGACCTGTAGAAGTTTGAGAAGTTCAAAATCCCTGATTTGAAAGATTTATTTTTTTTTCCCCTAGGATTTTATCATTCTCAATCAACAGCAATACAAGTTAGTTTGGAAAACCACACAGAGGGAAAGTTAAACACCTTCCTCATGGCTCAGAGGATCCCCAGCCATGACCAGAAGTACAAAACTCAACTTCCTTGACTCAGGAGTCTGGGCAGAAAGGGGAAGACTTAGCTCAGGGCTGAATTTATGAAGATAATAAAAAAAAAAACCCAAAACCAAGCAGAGGATACTGCAAAATGAACCTGAAATGGTTCAGAAAATTCAAGAATGGCTTAGTAATGGAGTCATGACATTTGAAGGCCTCAGGAAAGTCCACAGTCATTCCTTGCTGCTGCTCCTTATCCAGACACCAGTGCAGATCTAGGGTGCCCTTTAGAAATGTGCAGCAGGTTTCTTATTTCCAGATGGATAAGTGTTCTGATGGAGGAAGTGAAAGACCTCCATATGAGCCAAACAGCAGTTCCCTCCACTTGTTTGGTCATTGATGACCTAAAACATTAAGCACTAGGATTTTTAAAGCAAATTTGAACTCTCCATTCCGTTCAGAATGGTTAGAGTAAGTGTCCAAACTGAATTTCCCTGGGCAAACCACAGAGGGAAGTGCAATTGGTTGTAATGTGGCTTTTCTATGAGCTGCCTTTGCAGTCTGGGTCTGTGTTACATCTTTCTCATATGCAGAACGAGCAAGATGGACCAAATTACTTTTGAAAAGGAAATCAAAGGCTTTCCACCTCCCCACCACCACAGCCCCAAATATTCTTACACCTCGTTCACTTCCCTAGAAATTCTGGTGTCACAGCCTTTGAAAAATTATCAGCAGCCTTTGAAAAATAAACCGCAGACACCCCCAGAAAAACCTGTTGGGGCAGTTGACTTCCTCTGTCACACCCTTCCTCTGGGCACTGACATCTGGAGCCTTCAGGACTGAAGTTCCTCAAACTTCCAGAAAATTGCTTTCCCATGTTGGTGAACCCCCTGCCCTTTCATTGCTCAGACTTCTCCTATTTTTGTGCTTTTCACTTTTCCAGCTGTTCTTTAAATATCCTTGAATCCTCCATATAGCAGCCTTGCAGGGCTTGAAGGGGCCTGTCAGAAAGATGGGGAGGGACTTTTGAGCAGGGCCTGTTGGGACAGGACAAGGGGTGATGGTTTGAAACTAAAAGAGGGAGATTCAGAGTGGAGAGAAGGAGAAATTGTTGGTGCTGAGGGTGGGGAGAGCCTGTGCCAGGCTGCCCAGAGAGGTGGTGGCTGCCCCATCCCTGGCACCATTGCAGGGGAGGTTGCCCGGGGCTCTGAGCACCCTGCTCTAGCTGCAGATGGCCCTGCTGGGTGCAGGGGGGTTGGACTAGATGTCTTTCAGAAGTCCCTTCCAACCCAAACCAGTCTGGGATTCTATGATTCTTAACCAGAAGAGCATTGGGGAGCAAAGGATGATCTCGTTTGTCCACCAAGAGCAGACATATGCAGACTCTGTGTGTTGCTCTAATATGGGGCTGAACTGCCCATGTTCACCAAGCCAAAAATCAGATCTCCTGGAGCTTATTTTGCTTAGGTTGGTGTCTCTCGGATGGAATCTTGAGACCAGCTGTTTGTCTTTGGAGGCAGAGGAAAGCACTGGGTGGATATTTGTACCACCTAACCTTCGGTGTGAGAGAGAAGTGCCAGAAAATAGTTGAAATGGTGGTGTTCTGGATTTTCCCTCTTATTTAGCTGCTGATATCTTCTTGCAGAAGAAACATCTGGGTTTGTGTGTATATATTTAGCGTCTGGTGTGAACTGGGTTTGTCCTTGTTTCTGAAGGGGATGAAGAAACACATCAGCCCCATCTCCTGGGTCTCTTTAGCCTGGAAAAGAGAAGGCTGAGAGGGGATCTTATTGATGTTTACAAATATCTGCAGGGTGGGGGGCAAGGAGAAGGGGCCAGGCTCCTTTCAATTGTGCCCTGTGATGGGATGAGGGGCAATGGTCCAAGCTGAAACTCAGGACGTTCCACCTCAACATGAAGAAAAACTTCTTCACTGTGAGAGTGATGGAGCCTGGCCCAGGCTGCCCAGGGAAGTTGTGGAGTCTCCTTCTCTGGAGACTTTCCAGACCCACCTGGCTCTGTTCCTGTGTGGGCTGCCCTGGGTGACCCTGCTCTGGCAGGGGGCTTGGACTCAATGATCTCCAGAGGTCCCTTCCAGCACCTACCATCCTATGATTCTGTGATCTCTCCCCATCAAATCAGGACTGTGCAGGGGCTGGAGGTGAGGGGGTGATGGGTAATATGACCCTTTCCTCTTGCAGGTGCCTGTGTCTCTACATCCTCAGCCCCACTTTTCAACAGAAGGATGCCATCTCTGCATGCAGCAGCTTTGGGGTGTGCCAAATCCCCCAGCTACTCCTCATTACCATCCCTCTTTTCCAGGTCCCGTAAATACGCAGTGTCTCCCCCAGCCCTCCTCCTTGCCAGGAACAGAGGTCAGAGCATGGAAGGCATCTCTTTATCCAAACAGAGCACGCAGAACTTGGTGCAGATGATCAGATATGAATTGCTGGACATTTTTGTAAGTAAAAAAAAAGAAAAGAAAAAAGAAAAGCATCCTTTTTTTTTGCATTGCTGTCGTTTGCAGAAGAATAATGTTTGCTCATTATTGCTATTGTGCTGAGTTACAGTTGGTTTGAAATGTTATGCCTTGGATCAGACAGTCTGGGTAGAAAGCTGCTCTTTGCTGTGTAGTCTCATGGGAGGAGACCCTGGGAGTCTACGGCCTGGCTTGTGCTCGTAGTCAAAGAACCACTGCCATGGTGACTTGGCCTCTTGCACATGTCTTTCGGAGACCAGTTATCGCCGTGACACGTGGAGCTGGGCTGAGCTGGCCTTGCTTCTGCCTTCCCTGCTCTCACCTCATCATCTCAGAGCACAGCTGCTCCTCCAGGCTTAGCTCCAACATCCTCATAGTGGGCAGCGTTGGGCGTAGTCATCTCCACCGTGCCCCAAGGTCCCAGCACGCGCGCTTGTTTTCGAGTTGCTTGTGTTCAGCACGGACCCCACAGCCTTCCTCAGCCCCCTCGTGTAAGGACAGACTGTCTAATTTTGTCCTGTTCTCCCCATAAACCCCAACTTCTTGTTTTGATGTCTTGCAGCCAGAAATCACCGTGCAAAATCTGCCCCTCTACTTGCAACTCGGCAGGCCCTTCCTCATCCTGTTCAGCGATGGTGACATCGGCCAAATGGAAAGCAAGGAAATGCTGAAGCTGGCAAAAGGAAGACCCCAGGAAACGTTTGTGGCTTGCTGGTTGAACTTGTGAGTGCCCAGAAAACCTCTTCTCTTCTTTCCGTTAGCTTGTGGCATTGCAGGGCAATTAAAAACAACTGAGCCTGCAGTTACTGCAAACACCGTCTCGCCGGTAACGTGATTATTCGGTCTGAAATCATCATGAGCTGGGAGGTCAAATCATTTAGCAATGATTCAGTGTGCGTTCTGGGCAGCTGCAAAACTGCAGGGCCAAGTAAAATTAGCAAATGTTTAATTGATTGCAGAAATGGTTTTCGGCGGAGGAAAACGTTCTCCAAGTTATCGTGTGGTAGCTTGACCCTGGCTCTGGTGTTATTTGTGTTTTGGTGAAAGTAAATTTGCCCTTCTGCAATGTCTCGTGATGATTTTTCTACCAACCAGAAGGAAAAACAGCAGGGCAATTACTGATTATTGACTGGGGAAAGAAAGTTTTCAGAAGAAAGAGCAGCCAGAAGAAGCCCCATAAGGCAAACTTGAAATATATTCAAGACCCAAAACGATTCCAGGAGATAAGAAATCAAAAGCTGCAGGAAAGGGGAATTTTCTTCTTTAAATCCTCCCCTCCCTAGTTCCGTTTTCAATTTTTAGCCTCTGTTTGTTTTTGCTGAAGCCCAGAGACACTTCACTGTCTTAATCATAACGTGCTTTGAAGTCTGGGAAGTGCCGCGCAGCGTGGGCTGAAGTTCAGCTTAAATGGGGAACGCACGTGTTTTCAAAGAGCCAACCATTTGTTTGCCAGTAATGCACAAGCAAAGAGAGTCCCTGGAACTTCCCCACCTACACATCTGCCTTTGCTCTCCCTTCCCAAGAAGAGAAGGGCTGGCTTTGGTCAGAGCAAAAGGGTGTTGGCACAAAAGAAGGCAGAATATGGGCATTGGCCATGGAAAGAATCATAGAATCCTTTATATTTCTAGGTATTTCTAGATAGATTTCTATTTAGGCAGAAAGATCTTTGAGATCATCAAGTCCAACTGTTAACCCAGCGCTGCAGGTCGCCACTAAACCACATCCCTCTGCACCACAGCTCCACGCCTTGGAAAGCCCTCCAGGGATCATGGGGACTCCACCACTGCCCTGGGCAGGAAGTGGCATAGTCCTAGAAAGAGGACTTCATTGCCATGGTGAGAGCCAACTCAGACCTCAAGCATCACTCTCGGCCTGAAAATAGTGCCGGAAGAACTCAGCATCCTCATGGTCTTGCTGTCCCTCCATCCCAATGTCCTCTTTTGTCTCTCTCTGTGTAACTTGGGGAAGTTGCCCTCCCAGCTCCGCAGGCTGTGGGAGAGCAACCAGCATCTGCTCAGCAGCTGGGCCACCTGAGCACAGCCCTCTGCATCAGCTCCTGCCTTTCCATCCTCTGCAGACTTGCTGCAGCCATGGGGCTGGAGGGAGCTGGTAGCTCTCCCTGCAAACAGGGGCTAACCTCAGGGGGCTGGAGGACCTGTCCTACTCCTGTCTCAGCTGTTCTTGAAAACTGATGGTGGAGAACATTTCACACCCTACTACACAGTTGGCCTCAGCTCCTCCTGCTCAAGGATTTCTTTACATATCTGAACTGCTGTCCATTCCCTCTCCATTGGACCCTAATGCCTTGATTAAGGCATTCAATCATAGAATCGTTTTGGTTGGAAGAGATGTTTCTGGTCATTGAGTCCAACCATTAACCCAGCACTGCCAGGGCACCACTGCCCCCTGTCCCTCAGCACCACAGCTCCACGGCTTGGAAACCCCTCCAGGGATCACGGGGACTCCACCCCTGCCCTGGGCAGCCTGGGACAGCCCTGGACAGCCCTCAAGGGGAAGAAATTGTTCCTCAGCTCCAGCCTAAAACTCCTCTGGGGCAACCTAGGGCCACTTGCTCTTGTCCTATTGCTTGTTCCTTGGGAGCAGAGCCCAACCCCCCCTGGCTCCAGCCTCCTGTCAGGAGCTGTCAGAGCCAGAAGGTCTCCCCTCAGCCTCCTTTGCTTCAGACTCAAGCAGCCCAGGTCCCTCAGCCTTTCCTCACCAGACTTGTGCTCCAGCCCCTTCCCCAGTTTCACTGCCCCTCTCTGGCCACGCTCCAGCCCCTCAATGTCCTTCTTGGAATGAGGGGATGAGCTTATATATAGTGTTTGAGTTTACAAATAACGTGGTGAGCTTCTTCAGCTGTCCCGTGGGCGAGATCATGTGCTTTGCTGGATGTGGCCCAAGGGCCTTGGTGCTTGCTTGCGCTTCCAAACCACACGTGAGCATCTTGAATCTCCTCTTCCTCACAGGAAGAAGACTCCAGTGGGACGTGGGGTTCTGAAGGCGTATTTTGCCACCATGCCTTCGCTGCCTGTCCTCATCTGGGTGAACCTCCACGCTGGGGGTCAGGTATTCAAGTTCCCCCCAGCACAGTCCATCACGGAAACGAACATCTTGTCTTGGCTGGAGAAACTAAAAGCAGGACTGGAGATTCCCAGCAGTAAGTGGACATGGGTTTGGAACGTTCCTAAGCACACACTGTTAGCTCCGGTCTGTTTATGAGAAGATGCTACGTGCAATAAATTGCCTTCCCTGGAATTTAATGATGGAAAAAGTAGCTCTGCTAGTTTGAGCTGGGCAAGTACAAATAGTGCAGCCAGAGGAGAATGCCCACACTCACGAGCTTGCTTCAGGACTGTTTAATGTTCAGAGCCAAGCATGAATAGTTCAGAATCGGCATCTCTGCCCCTGATAATCCTCAAACCTGGCTGTGCTCTCCAGTTGCTGTGAACAGACCTTCTGGAACATGGCTTGCTCATTAAAAAAAAGTCTCCTGACTCCCAGTTGTCAGAAATAGCTGCTCTTTAGGCACCTTCCATCATTTTTCTGGACATGAGAGGATAAGGAAGCTGGTGCTTTGCTGTGGTCTTTGGAAGATAAAGTGTTGGCTTGTACCGTGAAGCTTTTCACTGCATCCCTCCTGCCATGATCAGGCTGCTGAAGCTTTGGAGGAAGGGAGCGCAGTTGTGCCTTCTTCATGTCTTGTGCTTCACCGTGGGGTGCTGCAGGGATCTTGGGGATTGCCAGGAAAGGCCATAAGGTGACTCCACGTGGTCCTTGTGAATTTTAAAATGAGCTTTTCGAAGCAAGTGTGGGGTAGGGTGTGTAGGGTCTTCCTGGAGCTGGACACACTATTTCTGACCTTGTGAGCCAGCCCTCCTCCCACGCTTCCTTCCATCGCCATGGATAAAGGCACCAGGCTGGCACGTGGGTCTCTAGGGAGGGACCTTAGTTTTCAGGGGTGTCAGAGGGAGGAGCTGATGTCTGAGCCTGACCAGTGCTGTGCCAGCCATCACAGCCTCCTTCCTCAAGATTTGGGGTGCTATCAACCATGTGATCAGTCTTAAAAGCATAAATTAAAGAGCATCCTCATATAATGGGACCACTCCGGCCTGCCCTCACTCCTGAGGACATCTCAGTAATGCAGAATCATTATCTGAGAGCTGCACAAAACGTCCCCTCACTGGTGGACAGAGCCCAAGTGTGACCTTTGCAGTCGGGGTGCCTGAGGACAGAGGGACCCCCCACAGCCTTGCCCAGCTTTGGTCAACGCTGGTGGACTCCTGTCTGGTTTGACTGGGGTGGTGTTGTTAGTTTTGGAGAAAAGAAGGTGATCTTTAAGAAAATATCTTTAATTTTTCATTCACTGGAAGGGCAAAAAAAAAAAAAAGCCTTGATTCCTTTGAAAGGGAAATTTCTGTGGACTGGGGCTGCATAACTCGTTAACGTGGGACTATGTTTGCTCCTCAGGTACCTTGTCTGAGGAAGACTGGAAACC
Source organism: Todiramphus chloris collaris (assembly GCA_025345505.1). NCBI lineage: Eukaryota > Metazoa > Chordata > Aves > Coraciiformes > Alcedinidae > Todiramphus > Todiramphus chloris. The sequence continues at coordinate 3,413,705 of JANVCC010000043.1, read as the reverse complement.
ACCTCTCCCTGCTTATGACTTTCTTCAGATGATGGAGGCAGCTGAGCTCCCCCTCCACACTTCCCACCATCACGGGGACATGCCAGCACAGGACCTGCCTGAAAGCCCAGGACGGGATCCCACCATCCGTCAGGAGCCATCCCAGGAGACCAAGGCAGAGAAAATTGGGTCCCCTGGGAGGGACCTGCGGGGGACAGCCCCGAGGCTGGCAGCAAGGGAGAAGCAAAGCAAGAGACACAGCGAGCTCTGAGAGCCCCGGGGCACTGGAAGATATGGGACCATAGAATCACAGACTGGTTTGGGTGGGAAGGGACCTTTCAAGGTCATCTAGTCCAACCTCCCTGCAGGGAGCGGGGACATCTGCAACTAGAGCAGGTTTCCAGCAATGGAAACCCTCTCACTTTCCCACCCCTCCATGAGCTTTTCCACCAAGGAGAGAAGTGCTTTTAGCTGTAAATTAACGGTGAAGGGATGAAACAGCCCCAAAGTCTTCTCCATGAGTTCCCTGCTGCACTGCGCTGGTCGCTCTGCAGTGGCTGCGATTCCTGATGCCAGAATTGTATCCATCCACCCCAAACCTTGGTTCCCCCCCCAGTGCTGCTGTTGGGGCTGCATTTCTGCAAGAGCTGATCTGCAGGGAGGTTGCTGCAAGGGAGTTTCATAAGTGGAGGAGAGATGGGGTGAGCTTCTGGCACACTGGAGGCTTGTCCACACGGTGAACTGTGGTGGAAAAGTTGAATCAGCTCAGCCCTGATCTGTAGTTTCTGTATGTCTCACATAGGCACTTTGCCTGCCCCAAGCCAGAAGAGGTGAGTGATTCCAGGATAAAAAGCACATTTCTCTCTTCCCACAGCTCCAGCAGCAGTGCTACAGAGTCCTGTTGGCAAGCCCTGCTCTCAAAAACAGTGATATCTGCGTTGTAATCATGTGGAGTCAGGAGGACAAGCCTGCCACCCTCTTCAGAGCTGCTTAAACTGGCACCTGCTTGTGTTTACAGAATCCCATCATGGTGGGGTTGGAAGGGACCTCTGGAGCTGATCTGGTGGCACCCCCTGCTCCATCCAGCAGGATCACCCAGTGCAGGGTCCAGCTGGGTTGAGAATCTCTCCAGAGAAGGAGACTCCACAGCCTCTCTGGGCAGCCTGG